>JAMZAV010004674.1:0-66103 GCA_024449915.1 Sweltsa coloradensis | reverse complement strand
CTAAGGCGAAAAAGAATCTATCTCGCAAACATCAGCTAGTATAAATAGGGGAGCACATTGCTTCCCAAAACTAGAGGCAAGCCTCTAATATCGTCGTCGTTGACCTCTCCCACTTCCCTTGACGACCTTCTTGACAATGACGACGTTTTTTACAACACGAACGATGACAAAGACGATGACTACCGCGTTGCGAAATCTTCCGCGTTCCCCCCCCTACCCGTGACGGGTTCTGACCAGCATAGGATTTTACTCCCGTACCCCCTAGGCGAGAGGGGCGTATTATGACCTGACTTTTTGACGCGCCTTAATCCTTAAAATTTCGTTTTATTAATAAAAATATGATCCACGTTGATGTTTCCCAATTGGATATGACAACGTGGACAATTTTTTTAAAAACCCGTATTCGAAGTAATTTGTTTTACCATAATCAACTATCTGACTGTTCACCCCTTTTAAAAAATTTTATAAAAAAATGTATAACTTCTATCTTTACCATATTCTATTACTTTATTAGGTTGAAAACAATTTTAAAAACAAACGAAAATTCATTTTCTTAAACATAAAATGCCACTGGCCGTGCAATATGACCTTCCGGTTCGAGTCCCCTAGTTTCTCACGTCGTCGGGGACTGTGAAAAGTCGTTCATGAACACTACTCTTGCAGGGAATCACGGGTGGATTCAACTCTTTGGTTGTCTGCGGTCCTTTCATTTCTGTACGAGAAACATAAACCCCCAAACCCAAAGAGGCGAGCCCGGCAGTCGTCGTCGAGGGCCCTCCTCATCCCCTTGACGACCTCCCCGACCACCCACATGACAACACAAACGAAGACTAGACGAGGGACGACCCGACGTACCCCCGTCTGCCCCTGAGGTAGATTTTGTCGCAGAGCCTTAAAACAAACTTAGAACTATTTATGAGGCATGTATTCACCATAAAAAAACCAGAGATGTCGGGAACATCCTACCCCTATAGTTATCATAAACAAACAACAAACTCGAAAAATTTATTCACTAAGGATATCACATGCGGCGCAATATGACCCACTCTGTTGAAGCGCCCTATTTTTCTCCAGGGTTCTATAGTGGCTACATCTGTCTCATGTGTTTTGGACACTACTAGGTCGGGGGTTCATGTCCAGTATTGGGCATGGGATTTAGAAATTTTTCCTGCAACCTTACTATCACCACTCATCGTCTCGAAAATCAATAATGCAAAAATATTCGTATTAAATCGAGTATTTAGCTAGAAAAATCGGAATCAAATTAGTGAACATGTAAATATTTGTACTCATACATAGCTAGCATTAATTTTATTGAATAAACGAATAGAGATTTATTTCAAATGTTATTTGACGGCCATCTTGAAAAATGGCGCCAAATTTTTATTTATTAATCCCTTGTATTTTTCTCCGTCTGGGCCCGGGGTAGAACTGGCCAAAACATGGCTCTGCTAATCGTATAAGGCGATTCAAGACGAAAGTCCACCAGACATAATCAGATTTTAAAGAAGGGGAGTGTATTACTCTACAAAGCTAGAGGCAAGCTCTCACAAGCGTCGTCGGACGCTCTTCTTTCCCTTGACGACATCATCGAAGACGATGGCAATTACCAAAGAACGATGAAAAAGACGATGACTACCATGAAGTAAAAAACCCCCCTTCCTCCCCCTACCCGGGGCTGGTTCTGACAGCATGCCCCCCCCCTTCCATATCCCCTAAGTAGAGTGGCGCAATATGTCCTAAGGTTTGACGCTCCATAAATCCAAATAAATAATGTACACAAAACCACCCAAATCCAAGTCTCCCTATTCTTGTCTTTTTTCAGGTGTCCACGGCTTCATTGATGTAGTCGCCAACCAAGTTCCGCGTCAACAACCAGACGTGAAAGGTTCGTTGATTTGTCCTTTCTCAATTGTTTTAAAACATTTTTGAACACAGCGGAAACTTATAATAAACATGAAGTTAGTGGTTTAGTCTTCTATCCAATGATAAAAACAAACTATCTTATTTATAACTTTGGCAGACATTTTCATTTCATTTCAATTTCATTGTACATTGTACAAAGAACAATTACAGAGCAAAGGCTCTGCTAATCGTACAAAAGGGCCATTTAAGAGAAAACACCACCTCGCAAACATCAGCTTAGTAAAAAGAGGATATAACTACTACCGAAACTAGAGGCAACTCTGGCAGTCGTCGGAGAAGAGAGATACTTGTGGCCAAGTTTAGTTGAGAAACTGTCTACAAAACACGCTAGTCTCTCAATTCCTCACCAGGTAGCGTGCGAGTCGCAAGTACTTCCGAGATCACTCTAACTCTGAGCAAAGAGATAGTCATACGTAGCGTAGAGACTCTGATGAGGGAGGGTCACGGGGTCGAATCCCCACCACCGGCAATCCTGACTGAAAATTTTCCCCGAGGTTTCTTCAGTAGTTAATGCGAATGCTGGTAGTGAGTCCTCTGTAACAGCCCTCGGGCATTCTCTTATCATATGGACATCAATCGAGAATTAAACAATCTATCTCAGGGGTATCAGGACCTCGGGAGTGTTTCCCAATTAATGAAGTTGAGGAACCTTCTTATCAGTCACCTAACACCCTAATAACCTGGTTATTCACCTACACCAGCCATCCTTACGTAAAAGTGTTATTCACACGGTAGCGTGAGATGTCGCAAGCAATACCGTGTTAACTCTGCTTCCAGTTTGAACAGAGCGCCGTATACTTTGTGTTCGTCTGGTCCTGAGTTTGAACATTAAGTTGAACATCAAAGGTTATATGATGCTTTGCGCACGCAATTCGAGCTCTCCCAATCATCTGACTAGCTTCTATCATATGATAACGGCGACAAAGTTTCTGATTATCTCATTCGAACCCATCAATACGTCAGTAATGGTAAAGTGATGGCTACTCGCTGGCACTTCTGGCCACTGCTAGACATTGCCTGTCCAGCACCTGAAAAGTGTTGAAAATCATTTTATTTTTTCTTCGAAACACACCCTTGCTTATTTACTGTAATGAAAATAAATAGTTTTCTTTCTTTTATTTAAATTCATAAAAAGTTATATAATCATCAAATATACCGTAAAACTCATTTTTAAAAACTTTCCATATCACAGGCGTAGTTATATGACCTAAGCGGTTGAAGTGACCTAGTTTCTCACGTCGTCGTTTAAAATGGTTTTCGACGTTTTTCACCTGGGTCACAGAATATGGCTCTGCTAATCGAATACATCTCGTAAATATCAGGTAGTAAGAAGTGTTGTATTTTACTCCCCAATATGAAGCGAGCTCTGGGATCGTCGTCGGGGACCTTGCTGTCTTCCCTTGACGACACCTTGTCAATGATGACGACGATGACACCACGAACGATGACAGCCCTAACAGCACAGCAGTGAACTTTTAGGGATTTTTTAATGAACTCTTAAACCCGAATTTTTATAGGCGTTCGTAAGCACTAATGGTAAAAATTTCACAACGCACATGTAAATATGCATTTTTATCTAGCATATCTAAAATATGAGATTTTCGACCATGGGGTGTCCGCTGTACATTGGAACTACGGAAGCATGTTCCCCTAGGCTAGAGTGGTGCATTATGACCTAACGGTTGATGAGTCCTTAATCCAAATAAACCAAAACTGTTCAATATACTAGATAGTCAATATCGGGTACTCATGAGACTTCCCTTTTCTTGCCAACAAGCAACACTAGAACAACGTATAAATGGAGGTTTGAAATAGTTTTCAACTCGTTTGACCCCCGTCTGGGCCCGGGGTAGAATTGGCCCAGATCATGGCTCTGCTAATCGTAAAAGGCGATTCAAGAGAAAAAGTCCCCCTCGCAAACATCAGCTAGTAAGAGGGGAGAATATTACTTTTGGAAACTAGAGGCGAGCTCTGGCATTAGTCGTCGGGGACCTCTCCCCTTTCCCTTGACGACATTAGCGTCGAGACGACGACGTCGGCGACAATGACAACAAGAACGGTGTCAAAGTCTATGACGACGACGTCGAGATACCACCTTCCCTACCCCTACCCGTGGCTGGTTCTGACCGCAGTATGGAACATTCTCCCTACAGCCTCTAGGCTAGAGAAGCGTGTTATGACCTCACGGTTGACGCGCCCATAATTCAAATAAACTTATTTTTTATATCTTCTTTTTATTAACTAAGAAACATATCATCATCATACACACCATAAACTCATTTCATTAACAACATTTCAATATCTCAGGCCGCGCAATATGACCAAACCGGTTAAAGCGCCCTAGTTTCTCAAGTCCTCGTACTCCGGTGGTATTAACGTATAAGCTTCGTGTAGGGTAGGTATCCGCTAATGGTTACCCGGCTACAATTAAACACTCTTGGATGAGATATTTGCAGATGTGGTTCATCCAATGAGGGTAATCGGGAGACGCAGGTCCTGAGCCAGTGCTCTCGGCTGAGGCAGGAGATCCACACGGATTTTAGTTCTTTTCTTTTATATACTTGAAACAATAATAATCAAACACACCATTAACTCATATAATTATTTTCTATATCACAAGTGAAGCAATATGACCTAACCGGTTGAAGCGCCCTAGATTGTCACGTCGTCGTAGATCGGAAATCGAGTTCACCAAGACAGTGACGACCGCGACGTGAGAACCCCACTTTCCACCCCTTACCCGTGGCTGGTTCTGACCAGCATTTTACTCCTCCTCACCCACCCCCCTACGTTAGAGTGGTGCATTATGACCTAACGGTTGACGCGTCCTTATTCCAAATAAACAAAAAAAGTGTAATCTACGAGATACGTGTGCAAAGTTTAGTATGAGAAATTGTCTACAAAGCACGCTAGTCTCTCAATGCCTCACCAGGTAGCGTGCGAGTCGCAAGTAATTCCGAGATCACTCTAACTCTGAGCAAAAAATAGTCAGACGTGAAATCCCCCTGTCCTCCCCTCACCCGTCACTGAGAATTAAGATTAACCCGACCCGACATGGTTGTCAGGGTAACATGTGTACTTTGCAATGTCATGTTTTGATGTTATGCTAGAACAAGATTTAAGTATGTGAGCTGGCAGTTTATCGTTTGATCATATCTTGCTTGCATGCTCACTCAAATTTTAATGATTAATTTTAAAATTATTTTGCCAATTAATTATTGATAGACAAATACTGACATAATTGTGCAGTTCGTAGCGTTTGCGCAATCATCTTTATACGTGCCGAGACACAGCAACTCCACCATTGGATTGGTGGAGGTGCCGGGTAGGACTTTAAAACATAATACATGACAATGTAGCTAAAAAAATATATGATTCCTTGGTCCTAGGATTACCAATTCACCTTATTTGTATGATACGTTTATCCATAAAGACATAGCATCGTACAGGTCCCACTTCTGCGTTGATTTGGCTGCTGAGCCGCTCAGAGGTGGTTTCGTGATAGCCTCCGTTCTCGGGTGTAGCTCGCTGAACAAAACATTCTTGAGTGACCATGTCTGTGTCCCGTGGCTGGTTCTGACCAGCATGAACCCCTCCTACTTATAGCCCCTAGATTTAGAAAATAAGATAAAGTGGAGCATTATGACCGAACGGTTGACGCGCCCTTAACCTAAATAAACTCAACTAAAGACGACGAATGCCATGACAACACGAACGATGACAAAGACGATGACAACCACGGCGTGAGTACCCCCTTAACGATGACGACTGCGACGTAAGAAACCCCCTTCCTCCCCTACCCGTGGCTGGTTCTGACCAGCAAGGGCCCCTCCTCCCCCCAACCCCTTAGGCTAGAGTGGTGCATTATGACCTAACGGTTGACGCGTCCTTATCCAAAATAATCCAAAAAATCCTTCCCCCTCCCCCTAAAAAGGCTAGTTCTGAGCAGCAATGGGGCGTTAAATACCAACTATATAGGTGTCATATTTAATGATAAGTTACATAAAACAATTGCGTACTATTTTCTTGTGCGGCGAACCACAAACGCGTTATTCGGCATAACCGCGTAAGAAAATAATGTTCAGTATTTAACAGGCAGTGGATAATGCATTGTTGATGAAACAACATTCAACGCCATCTTTGTCTGTCTTGGTCGCATTTTGCACTTTCCAAGTCGTGTTTGATTTCACTAGACTAATTTATATTTAATTTTTTAATTCGGGAAGAAGATTTAATCAATATAAGTGTTGGTTAAAAACGGAGAAGTTCTGTCACGTTTGGATGTGGTTTGTTGGGCGTGATTTCTTAGAGATTAGTAAAACATCATTGATTTGGTCATCGGTGTAGTCGTCTAGACCTATGGCCTAGGCTGGTTGGTTGGTTTTTCCATCTGCCGACAATAGATCCATTCAGCAAACCATACTTGGGTTTAACAGTGTTGTACTTTTATCTAGCAACTCCAGGGATTTCAAAACCCAAACACAACATCTGACCCCCCGCTTACCTGTTTAGCAGGGACAAGATTGCCCTAGTGTGACACAATATGTGACGTTATGTCTTGCGACTCCAACTCCAGCTTAGTCAACCATATGAGAAACTGTTTCTTACGACCACAGCGACCAATATATTACATTTTAGGAATAAAGTACCACGATGTGAGACCCCCCCCCCCCCCCTACCTCCCCCTACCCGTGGCTGGTTCTGAGCAGCATGGGTTTTTTTTTTTTCATATCCTCTAAAGCCATTGTGGCGCATTATCACATAACGGTTGACACGACCTCAATGCAAAGAAACTTGACGAAACTCTCCCAATTAAATGAAAAAGTCTCAGTGACAAACTTACAAAATTTATCATCCGAAGTAATTTGTTTAATCAATTTAGTTCGCATCAATCACATCTTCTTCATTCATTACACATAAATATTTTTCTGTTTTTCATCACTTTCATCTCTATAAATTTCTGTTCTTTTAAAAACTAAAAAAACAATACAACCATCAAAAAAACCATCTAGTCATTTAATTAACTTTATAATATCACAGACGGCGCAACAAGACCTAACCGGTTGAAGCGCCCTGGATTCTCACGTCATCCTCACCTGGCCCTTTTTTAGGTCTCTTTACTTTTGAGTGTGTAAGGTTTGGCTGTATTTTTAAGAAAAAGTAAGTAAGTTAAAGTTTTTTAAGTTTTTGTATGCGTTACCTTATCATATCTTTTACTTATGCAAACCACGATTTCACAAATAACTCAAATCAGCTTCATTGTTGTGAAGGCCCTCTTATTTGGTAGGCCAGTCAAGATGGGGTAAAATTTGATTTTAAACACGATGAATATAATATCATATCTTAATGAAAACATTCGTAAATCCTAAAGTTATAAGAATCTAGCATGTTTCATTGATTTTAAATTCCTCATAGTCGAATTAGTGAACATGTAAAATTTTGTACTCCTATATACTAAGCATCCATTTTATTGGATAAGCTAAAAGGAGATGTGTTTCAAATCGTATTTTCCGGCTATCTTGATTTATAACGCCACCTTAAAAAAAAAATCTGCAGTACATTTCCCCGTCTGTGCCCGGGGTAGAATTGGCCAAGAGCATGGCTCTGCTAATCGTACAAGGCGATTTAAGAGAAAAAAGTCCACGTCGCAAACATCAGCTAATATGTAGGGTAGTTTTACTCCACGAAACTAGAGGCGAGCTCTGGCAATCGTCGTCGGAGACACCTCCCCTTCCCTTGACGACCTCCCTGACGATGCTGACAATGAAAAACTAACGATGACATAGTCGATGACGACCGCGACGTGAGGACCCCAAGTTGTATCCGGTTTAGCGGCCTTGTTTCTCACGTCGTCCTAGGGCCTGGGTGAAGGTTCGTATTCCGGATGTCTCGTGTACGATGCCCGCGTTGCCAATCCTGACTCTAACCGTGCATCATATATATTAGCAGACTGTACCATGATGACTGGCGCAAGCAATTGGATCCCCTTATCCATGGCTGGTTCTGACCAGCATTGACCCCCCCAAGGCTAGAGTGGTGCATTATGACCTAACGGTTGACGCGTCCTTATTCCAAATAAACAAAAAAAATTGATCGCTCTTATATACGAAGAACTTCTATCATATCATAACGGCGACAAACTTACCAACTTTCTCATTCAAATAATTTATTTAAAAAAAAAATTTACATCAAGTGCATTTAAGTATTTTATTTATTTATTTCCATTCAAATTGGTTCGCTATTACTATCAATTTCTTAACAAATATATAAACACTCACAAAACAATATAAACATCAAACACACAATTAACTAATTTTTTTAACTTTCAATATCACAGGCTGCTCAATATGAGTATGACCGAACCGGTTTGAAGCGCCTTAGTTTCTCAAGTCGTCGTCTTTGTTGACGCTTCGGTTGATTAGAATGAATGCATGGGATTGAGTCCTCTTAAACATGCCCTTGACATTCCCTAATCCCTCATCATTTTACCCCATCTTGGCCCTGGGTCGGATTTGGCCCATAGCATGACGAGGAAAGAGACAAAGTCCATCTCGCAAACATCAGCTAGGACGTAGTGTGACAAACCGTATTATCTACCCTTATAATTATAATATAATATTGTCAACTTTAATTTATTCTTTGAGTAAGTCAGTACCAACCAAATACAAAAATTTGTAAAAAAAAAAACGGCAGCCAAGCTCTCCTTCAAAAGTCTTCGGCTGTGAATGCTGTGAGATATAGAAGTTGAGCCAAGCTTTTTATTCTTTCTCCCTAGTTTCGCTTTTAAAATAAGTAAGATCATTTCGCCTGTTGACGAGCGCCAAGCCAACGATTTTTGTGGTAAAAAAGTAAAATTTTTAAACTCGAAATCATAAAAAAAAATCTTGGCCATACCCCTTCCCCGTGGCTGGTTCTGACCAGCATGGGCCCCTCCTCCCCCCCCCCCCCCCCTTAGGCTAGAGTGGTGCATTATGACCTAACGGTTGACGCGTCCTTAATCCAAATAAACCAAAAAAAAAAAAAAGCCATGAACCTGGCCAACCCATTTTTTTATGATGTCGAGTTTTAAAATTTTACTTTTTTACCACAAAAATCGTTGGCTTGGCGCTCGTCAACAGGCGAAATGATCTTACTTATTTTAAAAGCAAAACAAGTGAGAAAGAATAAAAAGCTTGGCTCAACTTCTATATCTCACAGCATTCACAGCCGAAGACTTTTGAAGGAGAGCTTGGCTGCCGTTTTTTTTTTTTTTACAAATTTTGGTATTTGGTTGGATATTACATCTTTTTGTTGTTCTTTCGCTATCAAGGTGTGAATGATTAAATTGTTGAGTTCAAAGTTGTTTTTTTACATTTTTGGGCCCACGGTCCCCCCAAAGATCCCCCTTAAATAAATAAATAAATAAATAAATTTTTATTTACAGACTACCCACTCAGTTATATAACAGATTTTCAGTGGGGGACTTTAAATCAAAGCGACCAAGCCAACCCTGCAGGCCCCGACGCAATCGACGAGTGAGCGAAAAACCAACCAAAGATCGATATTTTTAATAGGAAATATATCAATCAGTGGTATGGACAGTGCGAACACCCGCGGATCAACGCCAGAATCAACAAAGGGCCGATTCAGAACAACTCTGAAATTATTATGTGCTTCGTTGCTGGGACGGCTCCAAAGTCACCGTTTACAAACTCCTTAGACAAGAACTGATAGACTTAAGTCCAAATCAGAAGTTAAAAAACTTCTGACTTTAGCGGGAATCGAACCCTGGCCCTTCTGCATTGGAAGCAGATACGCTAACAACAAGACCAACGCACTAGCATAAGCACTTGATATTTATAATGGTAGAGAGCATGTTTAATTTCAAGCTTGTACAAATTACTACGCCTGAGTAATTTCGCGTTTTGATTTTTATTTTGATTTTGATTTTCCCCGGTCCCAATTGCCCGGTTTTGTTATATGAGGTACATCTGAGTGTGGCCAAGTTTCAAAGTTCTAGATGAACCGTTTTCTCGGTATAGCGTATTATTCATAAGAGTACGGAATTACCTACTTTTGATAATTTTGGTTTTTTTCCGGTACCCGTTAACCAATTTTGCTTTCCATATTCAAAAGTGATAAAGAATGAGAGATATCAAAATGAATTCCACGTTTGAAACATCTCAGTTTGTAGCGTTTTTTCTTTGAATGATTCATTTCTTAAAGTTCAGATATGTTTTTTGTCATTTTTGGGCCCATGGTCATCCCAAATTTAGCCCCTTGTGTTTTGGACGCAAGATATTTATAATGGTTAATAGCATGTTAAATTTCAAGTTTGTACAAATTACCACGCCTCGGTGATAACGCGTTTTGATTATCATCCAAATTTTGATTTTCTCCGGTCCCTGTTACCCGATTTTGGTCTGCGCACTGCGTCTGAAATACACCTAAGTGTGGTCCAAGTTTCATAGTTCTAAGATTTACCGTTTTCTCTGTAGGCTAAAGAAATCTCCGCGGAGAACTCCTAGCAGCCAGCCACCCACCACCACCAGCCAGCCTTAAGGAATTTGACGATGTTGAGAGCCTTTTTTAACACAGAACGAGTTGTCGGATCGGGTTGATTTTTTTTTTTTTTGTATGTCATGGACTACATACCAGGTCATATACCGAGTTTCAAGATTGTTACTCTTTCGGGGCGGCGTGTGCAGATAGCTGAAAACCCCCCAACTCTGGTAGCTGTATATAGGGCCGGAGTTCGGTGTCGCCTAAGCATCGCATCGCTTGTCTGCCGGGCGACGACCGTCGCCCTAGATAAGGTACGGTCCGGAAGCTGTTGAATATGCTTTGGTGCTGGCAATCTCCAGCACGGTTAAGCGTCTGTAAGCACGATATACTTTCGAAACACCTCGAGCATATGGCATGGCTGTTTCGGGGAGGCGTGCATGCGCGCTGCAATCATATTCTAGCGCATTTGTTAGGTTAAGTCCGTCATATAGGGCGTTTTAGTTATAAGTGAAATAACAGAGTGACTTACGTTGATAATTCAAGCGGCTGGCTCAGGTGAAACAACTATTTCGTAAGTTTAATTTAATGAAGTGATCCGCCATTTTTGTTTTTAAAATACCGCCAATTCTCCCACTTGTTGAAAGTGCTCAAGTGAAAACCTCGAGCACATTGAGCATGCTGAATAGGCTCACAAATTAAGTTACGGAACGCCAGTCATACCATAGTGAACAACTTTCGGAACGTACTAATAATATCAGAAACATTTGAATTTGTTCTGATGGATGTTTGAATTAAACCGCGCATGTTGTGCTCCGGTAAGTGGTGCTCCTAGTAGAAGATTACTTAAACACTACAAGATTATTGATAGTCGGAACATTTCAATCAATAATTGCAGATAATCGATTATGATCATTGGTGTTGCCAAACGACGCCTGTGACTTCAATGTCACTTTTCTTCACACACTTTGCATCGGATATATTATCGCGACGATGTTACAATCTTTGTCATCTCTGAACTGTATTTGTGCACGTACAAATTGCACAAAGGCCCTTTGATGGCTACTCAGTAATTCATATGTGAGCAAGGTCAGCGTATTCTGTCACGTACGTCTGGCTCGGGAAGTCGCAGTCAACACACCCCGTCTGGGCCCGGGGTAGAATTGGCCCAGAGCATGGCTCTGCTAATCGTAAAAGGCGATTCAAGAGAAAAAATTTACCTCGCAAACATCAGCTAGTATGAAGGGTAGTATTTTACTCCCCGAAACTAGAGGCAAGCTCTGTCAATCGTCGTCGGGGACCTTGCCCCCTTAACTTGACGACCCCCCGGCGACGATGACAATGACACAACGAACGATGACAAAGACGATGACGACCGCGACGTGAGAAACCCTTCTTCAACCCCTTACCCGTGGCTGGTTCTGACCAGCATGGGCCCCTCCTCCCCATATCCCCTAATCTAGAGTGGTGCAACCTAACGGTTGACGCGTCCTTAATCCAAATAAACAACAACAACAAAATCACAGTCAACACGAATACATAGTCAGCTGTTCCCATCAGGTGCAGCGGATCCACTGAACATTGTAAGTGCTTAACTCGTCATAGAACGCACACATAAACAAACAAACAAACACACAACGGCAACAACAACATACACACTGTATGGTCCTTACTGCTATTATTTAACTTCTGTGAGGAGCCATTCTACGATTGAGCTGCATTAGCGTAGCCTAGCTTTATGATTCATATGTCTTGGCTCTTCGTGTTTGAATGTATGTCACTGATGACCAGTGGCGAAGCGTGACTATTTTACAGGGTAGACATTGGTAGACACAGGCACAAATTTAACACAGCTAGGGGGTTTGGGGGGCGGAGCCCCCCAACTTTAGCGCCGCAGGCGAAAATTTTGAAAATCGGGTTTTGTGAATGTGTTTGGAGCCTTCTAGACAAAAGTTGTGGTTTGAAAGCAATACAGAAATATCGTTGTTTTTGTACAGTAAAAACTTAATTTAAGTCGATCCTACTTATTAGATTTTTGCATTCATGTCAGAATCAGAATACCTGTATTGAAGCATCTATAACTTGTTTCCTCAGTCAATACTCAAATATAGCTGTAGGGCCGCACAATGAAACAAATGTATCCATGCGCACAACAATTGAAAATGCCGATGCAGCCGAAACACGAGCTGAAGCGCGAGGAGACATGTCTCATTTGCCTATGCTATTTGCGAAGAAGGAGGGGAAGTGGAGGGGAGTGGACAAGCGCTGGGCCATAGAGTTATAGGTCTAAGAGGGGAAGGCTCGGAGACAGAATCCTAGATCCAAAGAGCTTGCAGGCATGGAAATAGTCCACGTCCGCGCAGAATGGTAACGCGTTCATTCGTTGCTTTGCCCGCGTACGTTTGAAATATAATTTTTCTCTTCTTTTTTTAAGTAGGGTAGACACTGTCTCAATGCCTACCCCGACGCTTCGCCACTGCTGATGACGAACTTCGAGGTAGGTTGGCAGATTGAAATATCATTACATTACTGTTAACTAAAATAGTCAAGCTTTCTTCAACATGGTCACAGCAGAATCCCCGTCTGGGCCCGGGGTAGATCAGGCCCAGAGCATGGCTCAGCTTATCGTGCAATGCGAGGAAAGAGATAAAGTCCATCTCGTAAACATCAGCTAGTATATAAGGGAGAATTTTACTCAACGAAACTAGAGGCGAGCAATGGCGGTCGTCGTTAAGCCCTCTTCGTTCCCTTGACGACCTCCCCGGGAACGTCTTTAGTCCATTTGTTTAAACCTCAGTTAAAAAAAACTCATTCGAAGAACACATTTAATTTAACATCAAACACATTAAATTTTTCATTCAAATAAATAATGATTCTTTTGCCATAACTATCATAAACTTAAATTATAATATAATATAATCATTAATCACACGACAAACTCACTTCAAAACCCTCAAAATCACAGGCAGGGCAATATGACCTAACCGGTTGAAGCGCCCTAGTTTCTCACGTCGTCGTCGTCACTCATGCTTTGGTTTCTGTGAAGAGTTGTGTTCTTAAGTGTGGTTCCCCGATGTTTCAAATAAAATCGTTTACAAGTTCAATGTCAAGTTGTATTTCCATCCGTCGAAGCTGCTGCCATTGATTCCGCGCAGACTGAGATCCACCGGCGATACCAACGGACTTTAGAAAAGTTTGCGACGACCAAACTTTGAGCTCTCTTTTGAATCGACGGTGCTTTCCACAATTTTTCTTTCAAATCTCATGAATGAAAATCTGTAGAAATGTAAAAGTTAAAATAAAGTGTTGTAGGCAACACAGAGCGAATCTCAAGTGAGCGCTGAAGTCAGCTAGAAGTTCGGTCTTGTCATTGGTGTTTGTAGCTTAGGTCGCTGGCTCGACCTTGTCTAGCGACTTGTGTTTGATTTTATTACAATCCATGGAAGTGCACATGGTAGGCCCTACACATATATGAAATAAAACAATTTGATTATCTATATATATTATATATAGTTTAGATAAAAACATTAAAATGATTAAAGAACATACTGCACAAAATATCGTTAAAAAACTGTTTGGCCGAAACAGTTTCAACGTTTTTTCGTGTATGTTTCATTTTAATGTCTATCTAACCTACCATATCCCTGCAGTTGTCAACTAGGTGTGTTGGGTTCTCTCTTCATACCCCTAACCAAGCAATAACTAGCCGTTAGGCCCCTTCTATATCATACATTTGCTTTGCATGTTATACTCTTTATTACCCGTATTGTTCCGAATATAGCGCGATGTTTTTTTCCGAAAATACAATCTCAAAACAGCACTCGCGTTATTTCCGCGCGCTTGCATTTGAAATAGCGCCTGAACATAGACCACGCCTCTATACAACTCCCGCGCATAGTCTGCTGCGCTTCGCCCCGCCCACCCACTCGAAGCCACTGAACTCGGCCGAACCTTGGGCGAAACTGTCTGCTAGTCGTCAGAATCCTTAGCCGTGATCACATCGTGACCTAGCTTGACCTACATAGATTTGGTTTGTCGGGGTTGTCTATCTACGTTGCTAAGAGTCTACGTAACGTAATAATGAGTGATGAAGGAGAAGATGAAATGGCTCAAGATGAACAAATGAAGACTGCTGATCGCGTGGAAAAGAAAGGTTCCTCTGCCTTACAAATCAGCAAGGGATTGCGAAGGAGCTAGGCCTAGGCCTACGACCATAGATACTAGGGCCTAGTATAACCCCCACCCCCCACCCCCCCACGACGTAAACATTGAAGACCAGGAATCAGACTGGTGAACTGTGGTTGACATGTGAGCTTGTGCTTGGCCCTACCCTGTAAAAAACCATAGGCCTAGGCCCAAACATTGTTCAAAATGTTTTGTTGTAAGTGTTTCATGTACATTTTAATTTTCTTTGATTTTTTTCTTTTTTCTTGAAATGATTCTGAAAAATTGGGGGTCGTGTTATATTCGAGGTCGTGCTTTATTCGGAACAATACGGGATGCTTTTTCATATTGATTCATGGTTTTTGGTAATATATCGTGGCCAATAATTATTAATTACTCATTGGTGCATAATCTTGAGTTCATTAGGGATGCATGCATTATCGTTGTCGAGTTGATTATGCACGCACTTCCACTCGGAAGGATCAGCTGGCAGTAGCTGAAATTTTCCCGTCATAATTGTACGACAATTCCTACCCATACCATCAGGCACTTCAATGTGACTCGCATTTTTTTAACTACCTAGTATATCTTTTCCATTCTTCAAATGTACAATATGTTTAAGTTTGTATAATTATTACGTTTCATTAAAAAAAACTACCCAAACGATATTGAATCTTATTGGAAGATTCGGGTAATCCCGAGTACCCGTACGTGCCATCCCTATATATTACATTTATATTAGTTATTCAAATTATGGTGCAACATCTCAAAGGCATAAAGTTTTCAATGTTTTGGTGCTACTGTGTTGATATGGTTTTGAATTTAGGTATAATTTATTTCTTGTGTGTTATTATAATGAGTATGATGTTGAATTATGTATTGGCATGCATATACAGAACATTATTTTAAATCGTATAGCTGAAATAATACGACTGTGTGTTTATAGCAAATAAATAATAATTGACATTTGATGAATTTTATTATGTATACTTAATTACTTATTAGTACAGATACGTCCAGCAAGAGAAATTGTGTAGGCTGCGTTGCCACATAGCCGCTGAATACAGGAACCTGCATGGGCATGGTTGAAATGCCACCACACACATTCTGATTGGTGTTTGATTCTGCATGCTCCCTGGTTCTGTGCTGTCGGTTCACCTTTCTGCGTAATGTTAAATCCCACGTAGCTGGTCGGTATATTTAGCCACGTGTGTGATTGCCAATTAATGTATCCTTTTTTTGACCCGTGCCTCACAAGTACGTACATTATTATGTACTGATGCTTTTTATGAAGTAATAAAAGTAAAACATGTTTCATCTATGTGTCAGCTGTAGCTTTAAATTTTTATTGGGTTAGAGATATTGCATTTGGTATACACATCAATTTAGATTTTCAAAATTTATACATACAACTAGATGTAATTAATTATTTTTTAATTTAGTTAATTTGAGTTTGGGGAATGATTAATAAATGTATCATGAATTGAAATAGCTCGTGCTAAAAATATACAATTACAATAATTACTCGAAATGTTACTTGCCAAATCTGCGCAGATAAATCTAGATTTAAATCTGATCGCGCTACTAAAGAAATAAATTTGCCTACATAACCATGTAAAAGTTTTTTTTAAATAGAATGGCAGAAATCTGGAATCAAACCTATGGTTTCATTCCTGGTTTGCGCTGTTTTTTCCCCTTTTGCATTGGGAAAATATAAACCCATGCAATACGTAATAGACCGACCGACTTGCAATTTTTTTTTTGGAAAAAAAAGGTCTAGGATGGGTCGATTTGAACTTGGGAACTATAGCCCGAATAGAAGAGCTAGCTTATTTTATAGGCTATGACTTAAATGTCATATTGGCATATTTATCATTTGCTGATCGTCAGCCAAATCAATGATGGGGTCCATCACATACCATTGTTGTCATATGGAGTCTGGCAGAGGGAATTGACGATTACGTTCCCAATTATTTGGTCGCCACTATATACATGGCAGTAAACAGTTCAAAATAAACCGGAACCAGCGCATGGGGGGAGGATGGTCCAATTGCGCAGGGGTTGTCATATAATGGGAGTGGGTCTATTGGAGGGAATTTACTATTATTAAGGTCCCTTATGTCGCCTCTACTACTGGCAGTACAGTTCCAAATTAACGGGGACCATCGGGGGCTACCTAAAATGGGGACCCCCCCCCCCACCAGGACCTACCCAAGAATCTCTACAGGATGTTGTTGACAATATCCGCAGATGGTCCTCGGATGATCCACAGATGGTCCTGACCATATCGTGTGGATGATTAATAGATTATCTAAATAAAGTTAACAAGTGGGACATTTGGTAGTCTATACAACATCTACAAGCTAGCAATGTCCAATTTTTAGACATCTGGTAGACATTTAAATGTCCAAAAGTGAATGTTTTATAGACATCCAGGAGACGTTCGTGCTGTGTGGGTAATGTGCCACTCCATCCTAGCCGATGTGGAAGGAACCATCATCGTGCTGGACAGAAACCAGTCACGGGCAGGGGGTTCAGAGGAAGTCTCTCGCGTCGCTAGCCGAGCTGGACTCATCTCTTTCCTCGTGAATTAGGACTGAGCAGAGCCATGGCCTGGGCTAGAGTTCGCCTGCAACTTGCCGAGTAGGCTTCCTGAATAACACTAAAACAACTTGCAAGAAACTGTAGTGACTGCTTTAACAGTTAGGTCATAAAATGCTTAAAAAGCATATGGGATGTGGGGTGGAGGAGCCCAAGCTGTCAGAACCAGTAGGCACGGGAGGAAAGGGGGGGTTCTCTCGTCGCAGTCGTCATCGTCTTTGGGTCTTTGGAAGGTCGTCATGGGTTTCGGGGGGGGGGGGGGCGACGACTACTCCCAGAGCTCGCCTTTAGTTTCAGGGAATAATTTTCTAATTGCTAGCTGTTTGTTTGCGAGATGGACTTAACCTCTTCCCAGGCATTTTTGATTAACAGAGCCATGCTCTGGGTCAAATTCTTCCCCGGGGATTGGTAAGACATGCATGTGATGGACAGAACCAGCATTCGATCGCAGGGAGAGTGAGCTTGAAAAGAACAAACGTCCAAACAAATAGAACTAAAATAGGTATTTTAGCGTTGACATCCATGAGTTACAAGTGAAAAGTAAATCACTCTCAAAATATCGAAGTCTGGCTTGCTGAATATTGTCGGCAGATGAAGAACTAAACAGCCCAGACAATGAACTGATGACCAAATCCAAGATTCCAACTTATCTGAAAGAACAGATTGCCCTACAAACATCCTCCAAACCCTAGAGAACTTCTTCGTTCGTTATCAACATAAACTGTGTTTGATCTTCTTTCCGAATTACAAAATGAAATGTAATTTAGTCCAGAGAAATCAAACACGACTTTGTTGGTGTGAAATCCAATCAAGACAGAGAAAAACTGGCGTCTGTTCTCAACAATGCCTTATCCACAGCCCTCTAAACATAAACCATTTTTTTTCTACGCGGCTGTGGCGAATAACGCATTTGTGGTGCCCCGCCTCAGAAAATAGTGCGCAATAGTTTTAATATTATTAATTATAATAGATTAAAACTTTTTAATAAATAACCATAGTTGGAATTGGACAACGAATTCTAAAATGTCTGAGTGTTTATTTAAAGTGTATTTCTTCTCCCATTACTGTGTATTTTCCCCACAATCCGGCTCCATGTGGCCCTGGTCTTGGCGTCGGAGCAAAGAGCTCAGATGAAAGAACCTCCGTGCCTAACATTATTATTGTTCTACGGTGTTTGGTACTAGCAGAGTCGATAAAGAAGTTTCAACGGGGAAACTTCGTTATCGAATCTGTTACTAGGCCCGCATCGTGAACGGTATTTACAATCGCGTTGGTGGATGAGTGTGTTTATGAGTATACACAGCTCTCTTTTCCTGTGCTTCTACTTTGGGTTTCCATGCCATTATTATTTGGAGACTAGTAGCAATTGGTGTCAATCAGTTAACATAAAACAAGTTTGTGTCATATTTAAATTAAGTAAATAATGTAATTTTTTGGTTTATTTGGATTAAGGACGCGTCAACCGTTAGGTCATAATGCACCACTCTAGCCTAGGGGACAAGGGGAGGAGGAGCCCATGCTGGACAGAACCAGCCACGGGTAAGGTGATAAAGGGTGGTTCTCACGTAGCGGTCGTCAACGTCTTCTTCGTTCATTGTGTCATTGTCATCTTCGACGGGGAGGTCGTCAAGGGAAGGGGGAGGTGTCCCCGACGACGATTGCCAGAGCTTGCCTCTAGTTTGGGGTGTAATATACTACTCTTCTTACTAGCTGATGTTCACGAGGTGGACTTTTTCTCTTCGTTCGCCTTTTACGATTAGCAGAGCCATGCTCTGGGCCAATTCTACCCCGGGCCAAGACGTTAAATTCCTTGAACTAGTTTCAAATTAAAAAATGTGTATTATGATCTTTTTATACTGTAGCTAAACTCATTAAATTCACTTTATTTCGAGCTAAAATAAATGTATTGAAGACAGTGCCGCCTAAAAAAATGAAAGTATGCATGCGAAATGTATAAACGTATAGGCCGACATGACGACGACGACGTGAGAAACTAGGGCGCTTCAACCGGTTAGGTCATATTGCGCCGCCTGTGAATGAAAGTAAATAAGAAGAGTTAATGCAGGTATGTTTGATGATTAGATTGTTTTCTACATGTATAAATAACAAAATAAATTGATGATGAAGAAAGTAATAGCAAAATAAAAGTTATGTATGTAAATGAAAATAAAGAAAAGAAAGAAATGTGTAAGATGTGAATTAAATTTTGTTAAATAGATTACTATGGATGAGAAATTTAGAAAGTTTGTCGCCGTTATCATATGATAGAAGTTCTTCATATGTTTGGGAGAGATCAAATTGCGTGCGCAAGGCATCATATTTGGCACATTCTGCTAGCATATGATGCACGGTTAAATGTACATCACATGATGCACGGTTAAAGGTACATCACATGTGTCACATATGGGAATAACCTTTTCTCTGGTTAAGAGATATCCGTGTGTAAGGCGTGTATGGCCTTTACGAATTCTAGACAATACCACATCTTCTCTACGTGAGAGTCGAGACGTAGTTGGACGAATTTTGTTAGTCAATGTGGGCATCACACTACGCAATTTGTTATTTTGCAACACATCCCAAGATGCTTGTCGCAAATCCAACAATCTTTGCTTGTATCCACACTTGACATATGGAATGGGAACTAGATTAAATTCAACGTCGCGACGCTGGAAGCTTCCTTAGCAGCCCGATCAGCGTGTTCATTTCCCTCTATGCCCACGTGTCCAGGTATCCAGCAAAACTCTATTATATATCCCTTAGAGGTTAGTTTTTCTAAATAGAATTGGATGTCTTGTACCAAAATGATGACTAGAATACATGAGTTTTATAGCTTGAAGTGAACTTAGGCTATCTGAACACAAAAGGTATTCTCCACAACGACAGCGTAGAATGTATTTAAGAGCTTCACGGATGGCAAATAACTCTGCAGTGAAAACTGAACATACGTCGCTTAGCCTGAAACGTTCAGTTAAGGTGGAGCAATAAAAGGCACTACCAACCTTGTTGTCAATTTTGGAGCCATCTGTGAATACCAAGTAAACCTTTGATGTTCATGGCAAATCTTTCTAAAGTTAATTTTGAATACACTATCGCAAGTAGAGATTTTCTCAAAACGACAAAGGTCGAATAGAAAAATCGGACTGGTGTAGACCAGGGCGGGTTTTTGCTAAAACCAATATTAAAAACTGTTGGCAGATTAAATTCTATTAGATTAAACAAAAGTGTACATCTTAACCCCGTTGGAAGGGTTGCCATCGGTTTGTTATCAAAGTGTCTGACATATTTCACATTGAAAACATCATGGTTTGATGGATGGTTTATATCACTATATACGGTGATTAATCAAAATGGACACGTTTCCACCCGTGGACCGCACCAGAATCAACAAGACTGATTCGGAACAACCTTAGAATGTATTATGTGCCTCGTTGCTTGGCGGCTCCTAAGTCACCGTTTACACAATCAAACGAAATTCCAAGAAGAACACACGTAATAAATTAAGGCTTTAAATTTTAAGTCATATTGAGCCGCCTGTGACATTGTAAATTAAATTAGAATATGGTGTGTTTCGTGAATATTATTGTCTTCTTTGGATAAGCGTAGCGAGCGAAGTGAAGATTCCATTTCACTACACTGGAGAAAAAAAAACGGAATGTTTTTTTTTCTTTCTTTTTTTTTCTTTTTTTTGTGTTTTTATCAACACGATTCCGGCTAAACCGACACTCCATTGAGGCCTTCGAAATTTCTAAACTTAGAACTGCCACGTTTTTGAGCAAAATCGGAAAATTATTTATCATGAAGATCGCAATTTTAAGTTTTTTTTCGATTTTGAAAAAATTTCTTCTACTTATAACACCTTCATGCTTTATCCGATTTTTATGATTTTTTCACAGAACCTTTATTTTATAAATTAAAATATTCTTGTGAAATTTGAGCGCAATCGTAAAATTATTTGTCATGAAATTCGAAATTTTACGTTTTTTCTCTTTTTTAAACAGTTCTTTGACAAAAAACACCTACATGCTTTATCCTGTTGTAAAGATTTTGTCACAGAATTTTAATTTTATGAATTAATAACAAAAGGGGCATATTAGATTGGTACTATGCTCTTGTATCTATGTGGACCAAAAAAGAAGCAGGTTAAAGCCGATTTAGGAAATTTTCAAAAACACCAATTTTGCCAATTTCTGGATCAAAAAAAATAAAAAATTCGTGTTAAATCACAGTTACAATATAAAATTTTTTAAACGGTCATTTAAGTGTAGATCACGTAATAAAAAATAATTTTTGGGGTTTTTAGCCCCTTTAAAGGGATTTTTAATATCTCGTACACCTTCTGTGAGGAGTTTTGGTTAAACTGTATTCTATGAAGTAATAGCATACGAGGTTTTTGCACCCTCCTTGTAGGTCCTGGTTAACTCTTTAGAGAGCTTCGGGGGCGTCGCAATGCTATAAAACGTTGATTAAGATACGTGATTTTTTAATCTTGTGCACCTTTTGTTATAAAGTATTGCGTTGATCTGTATTCTATTAAGTAATCTATTTAACAAAATTTAATTCACATCACACATTTTTTTAATTTATTTATTTCAATTCACATTTGTTTTGTTATTTGGATGAGCGTAGCGAGCGAAACGAAGATTCCATTTCACTTCACTGGAGAAAAAAATCCGGAGTGTTTTTTTTTTGTATTTTTGTCAGTTTGTTAACACGATTCCGGCTAAACCGACATTCCGATTGCGATGAAATTTTATGGAGGTCTTCGAAATCTCTAAACTTAGAACTGCCACGTTTTTGAGCACAATCGAAAAATTATTTTTCATGAAAATCACAATTTTTCGATTTTTTTCGATTTTAAAAAAAATTCTTCGACTTATAATACCTATATGCTTTAACCGATTTTCATAATTTTTCCACAGAACCCTTTTTTATGAATTTCGGTATTCGTGCGAAATTTGAGCGCAATCGAAAAATAATTTTTCATGAATATCGAAATTTTTCTTTTTTTTCTTTTTTAAAACAGTTCTTTGACTTATAACACCTACATGCTTTATCCTATTGTAATAATCTTTTTCCACAGAACCCTAATTTTATGAATTAATATATTCGTGTTAAATTTGAGTGCAATCGAATAATTATTTCTTATAAAAATTGCAATTTTACGATCTATTTCTTTTTTTAAATTACGATTAATTAAAATTTACAAGACTTTAGTTAATTTTTAATTTAATTTGATTTGATTAAAAAAAGTCGACATAGTAATTATTTTTTCACAGAACAACAGAAAATCCGCATAACACATGGCAGCTCAATGCACCAATTACGCTCATCCAACAACGCGGCGGAACTTAAGCGTTTTCCTAGTAGTTTTAAAACGATTAATTTATTATTATTTCTCTCCCCTCAAAGCAGAACGCATCATCTCATTTTTGCAGCTCAGTGTGCTAGGTAACTTTTATCATAGTGTCAGGTGTTAATGCATCTGGACAATGACGTGATAAATTAGGGCGCTTCAACCGGTTAGGTCATTTTGAGCCGCCTGTGACATTGTAAATTAAATTAGAATATGGTGTGTTTCATGAATATTATTGTCTTCTTAGATTGTAAACGATTAATTTATTATTATTTCTCTCCCCTCAAAGCAGAAAGCAAAATCTCATTTTTGCAGCTCAGTGTGCTAGGTTACTTTTATCATAGTGTCAGGAGAAAGAGATCGTGTCGGACGACTACGTGAGAAACTAGGGCGCTTCAACCGGTTAGGTCATATTGAGCCGCCTGTGACATTGTAAATTAAATAAGAATATGGTGTGTTTCATGAATATTATTGTCTTCTTAGATTGAAAATGATTTATTTATCATTATTTCTCTCCCCTCAAAGCAGAACGCATTATCTCAATTTTGCGGCTCCGTGTGCTAGGATACTTTTATCATAGTGTCAGGAAAAGGCGAAGTTTTGGGACGACTATGTGAGAAACTAGGGCGCTTCAACCGGTCAGGTCATATTGCGCCGTCTGTAATACTGAAAGTTGGTGAGATGAGTAAATTGTGTGCTTGATGATTAAATTGTTTTCTCTGTGTTTATATAAGAAAAGGAAATTATGACGATAGTAATAGCAAAACAAATGTTATTTATGTGAACGGAAATAAATAAATAAAATAAATGTGTGTGATGTGAATTAAATTTTGTTAAATAGATTACTTTGGTTGAGAAATGTTATGAATATATATTTTACGTATATAATATAATATAAATGAATTACAATTATTATTTGAATGAAAATAATTATGTGTTTAATGTGAATTATATTTTGTAAATTAAATTACATTGAATGGGATTTTGTTTAGTTTAAATGTTGTAGCTGCGTGGTCGGCCAACTAACTTAAGCAAGTGCTGGTCAGAACCAGCCACGGGTGAGGGGAGGAAGGGGAGGTTTTCACGTCGTGGTCGTCATTGTCTTTGTCATCGTCGTCGAGGAGTCGTTAAGGGAAGGGGGCAAGGTCCCCGACGACGATAGCCAGAGCTCGCCTTAAGATAAGGGGAGTATTATTCTACCCTTCTTACTAGTTGATGTTTACGAGGTGGACTTATTTTCTTGAATCACCTTTGACGATTAGCAGATCCATGCTCTGGGCCAATTCTACCCCGGGATGAGACTGGGGATGTGAAAGCTAGATTTATTTACTACGACGTGAGAAACTAGGGCGCTTCTTCCTTAGGTCATATTGTGCCGCCTGTGATATTGAAAATGAACTAAATGATTATATTGTGTGTTTGATAAATGTATTGTTTTCTTAGTTTTTATAAGAAAAGGAAATGATGGTGGTGATAGTAGAACTATATATAAATGAAATAATTTACCTGAGAGCATTGAGGAGGAAGAGGACTTAATACATTCAAAATGTTGTTTGGCAACATTATGATAACATGCAGCGGCGCGGCGAACCCTTCAATAGGGAAGCTAAGTAGCGTGCGCGGGAAAGACTCCGGGTCACACTTGGTCACGTGGCATAGGATAATAACCCGTCTTCGAACATTGCTCTACCGTATCTCCCGACTGAGACCAACATAAGTATTTAAACCACACGACGAGAACACTTAATATCTGCGCTACGTATTACAGACAATATATATTCAACAACTTATACCAAGTTTAAATGAGAGCGAGTTTAATAAGTACGTGTAATTGCGATGTTGCCGCGCCGCTACGACACAATAGAAAGAGAGCGCGTCTCCACTCTCCACGCAGCAGAGTTTGTAACCGGTGACTTTTGAGCCGTCCTAGCAACGAGGGCACATAATACATTTAAAGTTGTTCTGAATCGGCCTTGTTGATTCTGGCGTTGATCCGCGGGTGTTCGCACTTTCCATACCACTGATTGCTATTTTTCTTATTCAAAAATATCGATCTTCGGTTTGTTATCGCTCACTCGTCGATTTCGTCGGGGCCTACAGGGTTGGCTTGGTCGCTTTGGTTTACTGTCCCCCACTGAAAATAAGTTATATAACTGAGAGGGTAGACTCTTAATACGGATTTGTTAATTTATTTATTTGCATGTATATTTACAAGCTAGAAAATATTCACCACCCCCACCGCCCTCCTCCCCCCACTATAGCACACACACGGTGTCATGTATTGTAACAAGCTCCAAAGTCTGCCCCCCCCCCCCCCCCCCCCCCTCCCATCACCCTATTAATGAAACTTGCCCTTTTAAGTCAATCGATCATTGTCAAGTCCCTTTCCATAGCACATTACATTCCCAACCAGTCTATAATGCCGTCCGCGGTGGCACATGTGATTAGGGCGCTGGTCTCAAGCGTATGGCACTACGAGGACGTGGGTTCGTATCCCGCATACACATTATGATGTTTTAGTAACCGTCCTCCATCGTCATCTATCACCACTCATCGTCCCGAATAGCCTTAGTGCATTAATATGAGACTTTAAGAAACAGAAATCATCAATGTATAAATCGTCACTATAACCCTAGCTTCACATACAACGACAATCTCACACGATATAACACTAAAAACTGTCGCGACTCGCGATAACCCTAGGTGCACGCATACTAACATAGCACAGTCCAGTAAGCACCATAGCAATGTCGTATTATTCAGTATATCGTCCCGATAAAACTTGTTACACGCACGCTACTACAATAGCACACTGTCTATCACTTATCGTCGCACTAGACCTAGCTGCACGAACACTATGAACATAACGACGACGACGTGAGAACTAGGGCGCTTCAACCGGTTAGGTCATATTGCGCCGCCTGTGAATGAAAGTAAATGAGAAGAGTTTATGCAGGTATGTTTTATAATTAGATTGTTTTCAAAGCGTATAAATACAAAATAAATTGAAGATGAAGAAAGTAATAGCAAAATAAAAGTTATGTATGTAAATGAAAAGAAAGAAAAGAAAGAAATGTGTATGAAGTTAATTAAAGTTTGTTAAATATATTACTTTGGATGAGAAATTTGGAAAGTTTGTCGCCGTTATCATATGATAGAAGTTCTTCATATGATTGGGAGAGATCAAATTGCATGCGCAAGGCATCATATTTGGTACATTCTGCTAGCATATGATGTACGGTTAAAGGTACATCACATGTGTCACATATGGGAATAACCTTTTCTCTGGTTAAGAGATATCCGTGTGTTAGGCGTGTGTGCCCTATACGAAGTCTAGACAATACCACTTCTTCTCTACGTGAGAGTCGAGACGTAGGTGGACGAATTTTGTTAGTCAATGTGGGCATCACACTACGCAATTTGTTATTTTGCAACACATCCCAAGATGCTTGTCGCAAATCCAACAATCTTTGCTTGAATCCACTCTTGACATCTGGAACGGGAACTAGATTGAAATCAACGTCGCGACGCAGGGAAGCTTCCTTAGCAGCCCTATCAGCGTGTTCATTTCCCTCTATGCCCACGTGTCCAGGTATCCAGCAAAACTCTATTATATAACCCTTAGAGGTTAGTTTTTCTCAATAGAATTGGATGTCTTGTACCGAATGATGACTTGAATACTTGAGTTTTATAGCTTGAAGTGAACTAAAGTTATCTAAACACAAACGGTATTCTCCACAACGACAGCGTAAAATGTATTTAAGAGCTTCACGGATGGCGAATATCTCTGCAGTGAAGACTGTACACACGTCGCTTAGCCTGAAACGTTCAGTTAGGGTGGCGCTATAAAAAGCACTTCCAACCTTGTTGTCAGTTTTGGAGCCATCTGTGAATACCAAAGTAAACCTTTGATGTTCATGGCAAATCTCTCTAAAGTTAATTTTGAATACACTATCGCAAGTTGAGTTTTTATCAAAACGACAAAGGTCAAATATAATAATCGGCTCTGGTGTAAACCAGGGCGGGTTATTGCTAAATACAAAATTAAAAACTTTTGGCAGATGAAATTCTATAAGATTAAACAAAAGTTTACATCTTAATCCCGTTGGAAGAGATGCCTTGGGTTTGTTATCAAAGTGTCTGACATATGTCGTGTTAAAAACATTCCGATTTGCTGGATGGTTAGGCATAGCTTTAATTTTCATTACATACGTACCCATCAAGAGGTTTCTTCGTTCTGCCAAGGAGGACACACCTGACTCGGCATACAAGCTGACTACCGGGCTTGTTCGAAATGCACCAAGAGCAATACGAAGACCACAATGGTGGACAGTGTCTAGAAGTTTAAGGATTGTGTTAATAACACACGGTATAACACTAGACATCGTCGCGCTAGCTCTAGCTGCGACCTCCCTCGCCCGTGGAAGGTTACGTTACAATGTTATAAACGCACTTTGATGACCTTGTATTATCACTGGGCACGTAGCAATCTCTAACTTACGTTCGGCAGAGATCTGGAATCAGCTGACTCTCTGATTGGGCCTGGTGAATGCAACCTAATTCAAATTAGCCATGGCCTTTAGCCACAGGTCTAGAAAGACAATCAAGGAATGTGTTACCAGTCACTACATGAAGTGACTGGGTCTCTCTTATCTCAGCCATCTTAGGAGTAGGAAGTGGTTCCAGGACAAGGGAATGTTTTTTCTAACAAAAACCATAATTTTGTAAGAGTGATACAGTCTTGTTTAATTTGATTATGATAGTATCTAAAATCGATAGCTTCATGCTTGATTCTAATACGACTCTATTTTGCATTATTTATATTGGAGACGATGAGGGGTGATAGTAAAGGTGCAGGACAATTACATAAACCCATGCCTTGCACTGTACACGAACCCGCGTCCTCGTAGTGACAAACGCTTCGGGGCGTAGGTTGCACGCATGTAGAACCCCGGGAGAAACTAGGGTGCTTCAACAGAGTGGGTCATATTGCGCTGCATGTGATAATGTTAATGAATAAGTAGATCGAGTTGGTTGTTTGCTGATGACAACTATAGGGCTAGGATGTTCCCGACATCTCCTGGTTTTTCTATTGATAAATACATGCCTCATAAATAGTTCTAAGAATGTTTTAAGGCTCTGGGACTAAACCTACCTCGGGCCCAGACGGGGGTACGTCGTGGTCGTCATCGTCTATGTCTTCGTTTGTGTTGTCATGTTGGTGTCGTAGGGGAGGTCGTCAAGGGGATGGGGAGGCGTCCACGACGACGACTGCCAGTGCTCGCCTCTAGGTTCGGGGATAAATGTTGCTCGTACGGAAATGAAAGGAACCGCAGACACCAATGAGTTGAAACCACTTGTGATTCCCTGCAAGAGTAGAGTTGCAAAAGAAATTTGCGGACATAACACGACGTCGTGAGAAACTAGGGCATTTGAGCCGGGAAGGTCATATTGCACGGCCAGTGGCATTGTATGTTTAAGAACCGAATTTTGTGTTTGTTTTTTTAAATTGTTTTCTCAGTTAATAAACATAGAATATGAAAGATAGAAGTTATAATAATTATTAGAATTTTGCTAAAAGATGAACAGTTTAGATAATTAATTATAGTAAAACAAATTACTTCGAATACGGGTTTTAAACCAGTTTGTCGACGTTGTCATATCCATAGGTAAACATCAACGAGTAGGATATTTTCATTAAAAAACCAAGTTTTAAGGATTAAGGGCGCGTCAACCGTCAGGTCATAATGCGCCACTCTCGCCTAGGGGATACGGGAGTAAAATCCTATGCTGGTCAGGACCAGTCAACAACTGGATTGTTGGTGCATTGAAGATCTGAATAGATTGAAACGGTACAAACTAAACGGCGCGATCAAACCGCCCACCAAAAAATCACTTCGACAAGGAAAACTAACTAAAAGAATTGAGGAAAAGAGGAAAGAAAATAGAGAAGAAACGAAAACAAACGAAACCTCCCTGGCTATCTAAGCCAGGGGAGAAACACCAGCTTATAAACTGCGGGTGGACACGACGCGCCCTACGCCATCTTTACCATGGTAAGAGGTCGGTGATACGACCGATGAGCCACGGGAGTGGGGTCGAAGATGAGTACTGACTTAATAGACGACGTGAGAAACTAGGGCGCTTCAACCGATTAGATATTGCGCCGCCTGTGATGATGTAAGTTAGTGAAATAATTGTATGGTGTGTTTGATGATTATATTGTTTTCTAAGTTTAAAAAATAACTAAAAGAGATGATCCGAAGAAAATGAATGGCGAGTTAATACATATGAAAGGCCCAGGCCCAACCCACTTCATCAATTGCAACCCCTTCTCCCTCCGCCCACTAAATCTGTCCGTGGCCCACTCTCTGAAATGCACCTCATAAGTAACCCCCCCCCCAAACTAAAGCGATAATCTGATGTTGGGAACTTCTCTGTATTCAACACGCGGAGCAGGCGGACAAAGTGCTCACAAAGCAACACCTTTCAACTCGGCAGAAGTTAAAGAGTTCTTTAGTAGAATGTAAAGAGTTAATAATTGGATGAGCGCAGCGAGCGTAGCGAGCGAAGCGAAGATTCCATTCTACTACACTGGAGAAAAAAATCCGGAATGTTTTTTTTTTTTTCTTTTTGTATTTTTGTCTGTTTGTCCACACGATTCCGGCTAAACCGATACTCCGATTGCGATGAAATTTTATGGAGGCCTTCGAAATCTCTGAACTTAGAACTGCCACGTTTTTGAGCGCAATCGGAAATTTTTTTCTCATGAAAATCGCAATTTTACGATTTTTTTCGATTTTTAAAAAATTTCTTTGACTGATAACACCTACATGCTTTATCCGATTGAAATAATTTTTTCGCAGAACCTTAATTTTATGAATTAATATATTATTGTTAATTTGAGCGCAATTGAGAAATTATTTCAAATACAAATTTCAATTTTACGATTTTTTTTAAACAATTACGATTAATAAAAAAAAAATAAAAAAAATAAAGTTAAGTTTTTATTTTATTTTATTAAATTTAAAAAAAATTCAATTAAATAATGATTTTTCCACAGAACAACAGAAAATTTGCATAACACATGGCAGCTCAATGCACCAATTACGCTCATCCAACAACGCGGCGGGACTTAAGCGTTTTCCTAGTTATAATATAGGTCGGGTAATGTCGGTTATTTCCAGCAGACGAGCCTTCCGAAAGAGAACACATCACAATGGGGATAATCGGATTGTGGTCGAGTCTAGAGAAGAGGGAGAAACTGGGGGATATAGGGGATGCACAGGGGATGAACGTTCACACGACAAGAAACTCAAGTACCCTCACAAGTCTACTACCGTGAATAAGACACTGTTAACAACTTACTATTAAGAGGAATAGGATACTTTTGGCAGTGGTCAAATAGCTATTCGCTCGGCCCAGACGCCTCCTATGTATATTCAACTTTGCAAAGTTGTCAATAAAGAATACATATCATTTTTACACTTTTGTCTGAAACAGACACATTTTTTTTATTTTGAGATTTTGTACTTTTAAATAGAATCAAAAATCGTCGTAAACAAGTTATTTTTAAAATTATTTCAGATGTTATTTTGGAGTAGTGGTATTGTAGAGCATTATATTTCCACTTTCGAGATAACTGTTCAAAATTTCCAACACCTGTGGAGTCACTCAGCCTAGCGAACAAGAATGCGGCAATAACGAACACCCTGTCTTCAACTAATATTACGACGTGAGAGACAAGGGCGCTTCATCTGGTTAGGTAATATTGCACCGCCTGTGATGTTGTTAGTAAGGAAAATGGGAAAATGGGTTTGCTATGCGTTTGATGATAATCTTAATTGTTGTGTTGTAATGAATGTAATAGAAAATAAATATGTTTTAATTTTATTTGAATGAAAAATTAAATGTGATGAAATAATTTTTTTGAGATTTAATTTTTATTGGATTATGTGTACGTCAACCATTAGTTCATTATGCGCCACTCTAGCCTAGGGGGATGTGGTGAGGAAAATACCATGCTGGTCTGAACCAGCCACGGGTAGGGGAGGAAAGATGGGGTTTTCACGTCTTGGTCGTCATCGTCTTTGTCATCGTCGTCGGGGAGGACGTCAAGGGGAGAGGCAAGTGTCAGCGACGAAGACAGCCAGAGCTCGCCTCTAGGTTCGGGGAGTTATGTTTCTCGTACAGATATAGGAGTTGGATCACTTGTGATACCCTGGCTCAAGTAGATCTTATTTATTACTGTTAATGTTTAGAGCAACAACCCGAACCAAGTTATACGACGACGTGAGAAACTAGGTCACTTAACCGGGTGGGTCATATTGTACGGACTGTGGCATTGTACGTTTAAGAACTGGATTTTTTGTGTAAGTTTTTTAATTGTTTTCTAAATTTATAAATTAATAGTATATGATAAAGACTGTTGTGACGAAATTATAATAATAAAGTTAAAAAGATAAATAATTTCGTTTTTTTGTTGGTTTATTTGGATTACGGACGCGTCAACCGTTAGGTCATAATGCACCACTCTAGCCTAAGGGTGGGGGGGGGGGGGGGGGGGAGGGGCCCATGCTGGTCAGAACCAGCCATGGGTAGCCGGGAGGAAGGGTTGAGTTTTTGAAACGCGGTCGTCATCGTCTTTGTCATCGTCCGTGTGCTTCCTTTAATGTCACCGTTTGTCACATGATAAAAGTTCTTCATATGATTAATAAATATCACTTTTCGTGCTCAAGGCATAATATGCCATATTTGGTACAATCTGCTAACATAATATGATGTAAGGTTAAAATAACATTATATATGTCACATCTGGGATTTGTTTAATGATCCCAATGCATAGAATCACTAGGACTATCTGCAACTCAAATCAATAAATTCAATTGAATTGAATTAAAGGTGAATGACAATATGCCTTAATTACACAATCAAATATGTTCCACGGAATAGCGTATTCCTACATAATGAATGAGACACAATGATGTCACCAAACGCTTTTAAAACACTCAAGTTGAACCATGCTCTGTTCCAATTCTATTCTAATCCGGGCCCAAAAACAAACGAAAATCTTGTATCAAATGATGTCGTGAACACATCCTGAAGAAGGGCGTGTATAATATAAGTTTGAAGAAATTTAATCTCTACGTGAGAAACCGAACTTCAACCGGGCGGATCATATTACACAGCCTATCAGATACAATGTCTTCTTCCTTATGAAATAATAATAGAATTTAATATGATAAAAAGGGTTATGCTAATTTTGTCAGTAATTTTATTAAAAAAATAATTATTTCAGATTATTAGTTAATTATTTATGGTAAAATTAATTCGATCAAGCGTTTTTTTTCTTGAGTGTCGACGTTGTCATATGATAGAAGAAAGGGGGAGCCACTGTACCCCCTGAGATGTTTGGCTTCAACCACGTCCAACCCTTCTAGAAACAAACAACAGTCGATATTTCTCTCGTTTTCCCGCTTGAGCGGTTTTGTAACTCAGGAGATAAGAGCATTTTGACCGTCACTAAATGTTACCGAACACATCGTTATCACACTACCTTGAAGTTCATGTAGCCTGCGTAGTAGAAACTGTACAGGCTTGTCTTTGTAGTGTACGTGTTACATTTTTACTGTTTTCTTCTCAAGACGACGTGAGAAACTAGGGCGCTTCAGCCGGTTAGGTCATATTGCGCCGCCTGTGATATTGTAAGTTAATGAAATTGGTTAATGGTATTTTTATGATGATATTGTTTTTAAATGTTTGCAAAAGAAAATAAATTGACGGAGAAAGCATAAGAAAACTTATTAAAATAAAAGCAGTAATAAATTTATTAGTGGTATTTTTTCCCCGTATAAAATAAGTTTAATGCGCTTCAACTGTTAGGTTTTAATGCGCCCTCTATCCTAGAGGATGTGGAGAGGAGAGTCCCATGCCTGTCAGAACCAGACACGGGTAGGGGGAGGAATGGGGGATTCTCACGTCGCAGTCTTCATCGTCTTTGTCATCGTTCGTGATGTCATGGTCGTCGACAGAGCTCGCCTCTTGTTTCAGGGAGTACTCCCCTAATTGGTAGCTGATGTTTGAAAGATGAGCTTTATCGCCTTGTACTATTAGCAGAGCCATGCTCTGGGCCAGATTCTACCCCGGGCCCAGACGGGGGACGCCAAGCGTTCACAACGCAACAAGAAGCGCGAGTTATCTTGATGATTTGTAAATTAATCTTTATTAAACTGTTCGCATGGACCAGTGGTTCCCAAACCTTCCAGCCACTGTACCCCCTGAGTAGTTTGGCTTCAACCACGTACCCACCCTTCTAAAAACAAACAACAGTCAACATTTCCCGCTGTTTTCCCGCTTGAGCTGTTTTGTAACTCAGGAGATAAGTGCATTTTGACTGTCACTAAATGTTACCGATCGCATTGTTATCACACTACCTTGAAGTTCATGTAGCCTGCGTTGTAGAAACTGTACAGGCTTGTCTTTGTATTGAACGTGTTTGGGCAGTGCCTAATTAATTTATAAATAATATTGTGACATGGCTAGACAGCATTTATAAATACCGCATAAGCTAGTAGCTTTTAACTTCTTAGCGTGGTTTTGGTTATATAAAAATAACGTTTGGTTATGCAAGACTTTTTCGATTATTACCTGGAAACTCCCTCATTTCCCTGGGGGCACGCGTACCACAGATTGGGATCCACTAGCATGGACGATAAGCAAAGTGTCTAATTCGTATCTTCTCATTCACAGGCGCTGTCGAAAAGAGGAACGAGATTACCGTGTACAATCGACCGGATGTACAACGACATGAGAAACTAGGACGTTTCAACCTGTTACGTCATATTGCGCCGCCTATGTGATATTGAAATCAAATTAAATGAATTAATAATGTGTTAGATGATTATATTGTTTTCTAAATGGATAAATAAGAAAAATAAAATGATGATTGTAAAAGCCAAAAAAGTTTTTTATAGTTTTTTTTTTGGTTTATTTGGATTAAGGACGCGTCAACCGTTAGGTCATAATGCACCACTCTAACCTAGGGGGGGGGGGAGGAAAAGGGGCCCATGCTGGTCAGAACCAGCCACGGGAAAGGGGAGGAAGGGGTGTTTCTCACGTCGCGGTCGTCATTGTCTTTGTCATTGTTCGTGGTGTCATTGTCTTTGTCATCGTCGCCGGGGGGTCGTCAAGGGAAGGGGGCAAGGTCCCCGGCGACGATTGCCAGAGCTCGCCTCTAGATTCGGGGAGTAATATACTACCCTTCTTGCTAGCTGATGTTTGCAAGGTGGACTTTTTCTCTTGAATCGCTCTCAATGAAAAATTTAGAAAGTATGTCGCCGTTATCATAATATAATAGTAGTTCTTCATTTGATTGGGAGAGATCAAATCGCGTGCGCAAGGCATCATATTTGGTTGGTTTACATGGATTAAGGATGCGTCAACCGTTAGGTCATAATGCACCACTCTAGTCTAAGGGGAGGGAGGGAGGTTTCTCACGTCGCGGTCGTCATCGTCTTTGTCATCGTTCGTTGTGTCATTGTCATCGTCGCCGGGGGGTCGTCAAGGGAAGGGGGCAAGGTCCTTGACGACGATTGCCAAAGCTCGCCTCTATTTTCGGGGAGTTAAAAACTACCCTTCAAACAAGCTGATAATTGTGAGGTGGACTTTTTCTCTTGAATCGCCTTTTATTATTATTATTAGATCTTTATTCACAACAGGATCGAGATCCCACAAGTGCAATATAATATATTGAAGATACTCACATAAAGTCACAAAAACATATAGAGAGAAATATAAACATGCTATCATAACACAATAGAGAATATTCTATGCATCAGCAGATAGAGAACAGAGTTATACATATACTAAGAAGAATTAAGCTTAAAGTATAAATAAGTTACAAGGAACACATGTAACAATGAGAAGAAAAAGAAAGAAAAAAACATGGATTATCTTTAACTTTCAGAAGGAGGGTCATTTGAAAGGTTACATATATACCTTTTGAAAGCAATCAATGTCATATTGTGGATACCAACTCCCTGGTCTACAACAGTGTTAAATGTATACTGTAATCGGTTAATACAAGAAAATTTGTGAACATTTATTCGGCTTCGAGGAACCATAAAAATATCACGACTACGGGTGAACTTGCCTGGTACTCGGAAGTTGATATCAGTAATAGATTAGAGTCATAATATTTTGTGAAGAATTTTGTACAGAAAAATGAGATCGGTATATTGTCTCCTGGTTTTAAGACTATGCAACTTTATGTCCATGCAAAACTTGTAGTAATTAGATCTATGGTAGGCATTATTAGATTTCAAACACATTAATTTCATCAATCTACGCTGCACCGATTCCACGCGATTGGAATTGGTTACGTGAGAGAAGTTAGGATTCCAAATAACAGTCGCGTAGTCCACTTGGGGCCTGACAAGCGAGACAAACATTCGTCTTAGGGTCGATGGTTTAAACTCTCTCATGCAGTTGCGTTTGATGAAACCAAGAAGTTTGAATGCTTTAGGCACAATATGATTGACGTGACTGTTGAAAGACAAATTACTGGGAAAAGATCACACCAAGATCCTTAATTTCATTTACACGTTCGAGGTTTAAGTCGTTGAGTTTATATACGTGGCATATAAAGTTCTTTTTGTTTGTGAAAGTAATCACTTTGCACTTAGATACATTTAAATCAAGCCTCCAGATCTTACACCAATCAGATAACGATGAAATGTCTTGTTGTTGAAGGTCACAATCAAAGTTTTTTAATATTGGCCTGAACAATTTTAAATCGTCGGCGTACATGATGGACTTCGAATACTTCAAACAAGATGGAATATCATTGACGTACAGCACAAATAGCAACGGGCCAAGAATTGACCCTTGAGGTACACCAGAAGTCACATGTACGGATGACGATTTTACAGAATTTATTGTCACAGATTGAGATCGGTTAGATAAATAACTAGTTAAAAATGAATGCAAGTTGCCACAATATGCCATAGCCTGTAAGTTTGTGAAGTAATAATTTGTGATCTACACTGAAAAATCCGTGTAAACAGAGTCTACTTGTGTTTTACTGTCCATTTTACTTGCAATGTACTGGGTATATTCACTTAACTTAACACTTATAAATTAGTGACAGTAGAGCGCCGCTTTACGAAACCATGTTGTTCAGAGGAGATACTTTTAGACACATGACAGTACAATCTCTTGTGTATCAGACCCTCAAAAACTTTAGAAACAATAGATAGTAATGATATAGGGCGGTAGTTGGCAACGTTAAATCTACTACCCTTTTTTAGGACAGGTGTAATATTAGCGCGCTTCCAGCGTGTTGGGAAGACACCAGTTTTCAGGGCATGGTTGAAGATATCAGCCAATGGTTTCGAGATAACACGTCTACAATATTTGAGAGAACATTCACCGGAATTTCCTCTGGGCCAGAAGATTTCCCGTTTTTCAGTGATTGTAAGAATTTCTCTATTTCTACCCTGGACACAGTGATGCTAGAAATGCACTCGTCTGTGAACGTTGGAACTGGAGGAAGTGGATTATTATTGTTGTTAGAAGATGGCATAAACTTGGTTTTGAAATAGTTGGAAAACAGCTGACAGCAGGTTTCCCCATCTTTTGCCCTGACACCGTTATATTGCACCTCTGTAGGTATACGCACAGACCTAGTTTTCTTTCGAACATAGTTCCACAGCAAGCTAGGCTCCTTCCCTAAAGAAGTGTTGTGGCAAAATCGTTTTAAAAGTTTAAAAGTTACATTAAAGTTATTTGAATGTTTTTTTTTAAATCTAAACGGCGACAAAATCTGAGGTGGCCAAATCATTTAGAATGTCCGTCCGGTCACGAATATGTCAATTTTATTTTGATCCGATAAGTATTGTAGATGGAAATTACATTATAACAAAAGTAACGTTACCATGGCAACGAAAAGTCGCACGAGGTTCGCACTATGCACTGCCACCTAGAAGTTATCAAAATACTATCGAGGAAGCAGTGTATTATTTGTTACCAAATAGTTTTTCCAAAGAAATGATGTCAAAGTCCTCTAGATGGCGGTGGATTTTATCCGCAAAGTAAAGGTTTACCCAAATAGGCCTACCTTGCCAATAATAAATAATATTGGAAACATGGCCCCGTGGACAGTGAACGTCGCAAATTTTAAAATTTAAAAAAATTGCAATGTGGGTCTTGCTATAGCACGTGCTCGCTTATCAACGCGTCCAACTGAGCGTTTCCTAGTACGAAAGTATACGTGAGATTCTAAAGCGCTTCAACCGGGTAGGTCGGGTATTACGTCCCCTGTGGAATTGTAAGTTAATATATTGAATTTGTTACTTGATTGCTTTTTATGTTTTTGAAGTTTATTTTTTTGGAGTATTTTGTTTTGTTTATTTGGATTAAGGACGCGTTAACCGTTAGGTCATAATGCACCATTCTAGCCTAGGGTATACCGGCAGAAGAGGCCTATGCTCTGAGCCAATTCTACCCTGGACCCAGACGGGGACTGACCTGGATTGTGTGGCCTAGTAACAGCATAAAAGAGAAGTGTGTGTTATTCCCAACCGATGAGGAATGGGTTTATAATTGTCAAATTTAAAACACAATAGATACGCTCAGGTCTCTAAGAGCTAGGCTCTAAATGTGGGTAGGTTTCTTTTACCCATACTATTATTATAAGTTTGAGATAGTTAATAATATGCTTACGTTTATGTCAGGAGGCAGCTTGCACTGCGAATTAGATAATCATGTCAAAATATGAAATAGGAAGCCTTGACTTGCGTGAGTAGAAAGTTGACCAAATTTTGCGTTGAGTTGCGATATCGCACGTAGCTGGTGCCTGATTGGTCCAAGACAATCGCAACGCATAGCATCGCATCGCAGGGCAACGCAATGTCATGAATCCACCTTTAGAGGTTTTTTCTCTACTAGGGATTGGTATTATCGTTGTTTTTTGGTTGTTTAAAAAAAAATCTTTTGCTCGCAAAAAACGTCTGTCCTTACATTTAGATAGAGCGCTGAACCATCAAACCGTCGACTTTAGAGAAACAAGTTTCAGACAAAACTTGCTAAGAAAGGGGGACAGTGAAAACACAACTGCCGCTATTGGCTCGACGCCCCCTGTCTGTGGCCCACTTCCGGCGCTGGCCACTCGGAAACGGCGGCACCTGAGACCTCCCGGTTTGGATAAACCGAAGGCGTGTACCTAGAGAGCGTTCTGTCACATGTTCAGACCTCTAGCTGGTCGGCAAGAGGTCGAACAATAAACGTTCACTTGAGATTGTTTCGATGAGTTTTGGTGGAGGCGCCGGGTCCGAGGTAGTACTTGAATCGAATTTCACTCTTGTACGCACGCCTGGGCTCGAACCATTGATCTAAGATAATAGTTTATTTGAAAAAAATCTAAGAATAATTAGTTCTACGGGGGATAGTTTGAGTACCAACCCGATGCTAATTTATCGATTTTGGGTCACGAGCGAAATCTATGTTTTCTCAATATTACTAATAAGGGTGTTCTCTTAATGGTAAATAACTGATATATTGTCAAATCGGACCAAAATTGACAAATTTACTGTTGATTTATGAGTTTGTGAATTGAGCTTGTGTAACACCAATGGGAAAGATTCCGCCCGCAAAGGCTGAAAGCTCGTATACTGGCCTGGCCCGACACGTAGTTTCCTTGCTAGGGCACATTGGATGAGGTACATGCCGGTAAACGACGTGAGGAACTAGGGCACTTGCACCGCCATGGTAGATTGCTAGTTATTAAAATAAATTTGTTGTTTGGTTGTTGTTAAAATAATATGTGATGGCTTCGTATATATTGGAATCAATTTTAAACAATTAATAATTAAATATACGAATATCACAACGTGGTCGGCAAGTGACACTTTCAAAGCGCGACAATATCTCCTCAATCAGCTGAAATTATAGAAGTAGTTTTAGTTTGTTTGGATTACGGACGCGTCAACCGTAAGGTCATAATGCGCCACTCTAGCCTAGGTGAGGGGGGGGGGAGGGGCCCATGCTGGTCAGAACCAGCCACGGGTAGTGGGAGAAAGAGATGTTATCGCGTAATGGTCGTCATCGTCATTGTCTTTGTCATCGGGGAGATTGTAAGGAGAGGGGGCAAGGTGCCCGACGAAGACCGCCAGAGCTCGCCACTAGTTTCAAGGAGATATAGACTCCCCTCTCACTTGGCGATGTTTGCGAGGTGGGGGTCTTGTTTTTACAAGTTAACCAAACAAGAGAGTAGCTTTCACCTACCGCGTTGAAAAATTATTTATGAAATATATGACAGATTAATAATTGAAAGAATCATTAACTTCTTCGACAAATACTATCTTATGTCCGACAAACAAAGTGGCTTTCGAAAAAACCGATGCACAGTATAACCATTCTATACGACGTGAGAAACTAGGGCGCTCCAACCGGTTAGATCTTATAGCACCGCCTGTGATATTGAAATTAATAATGAAATGAGTTAATGATGTGTTTGATGATGATTTTGTTGGATGAGCGTAGCGAGCGTAGCGAGCGAAGCGAAGATTCCATTTCACTACACTGGAGAAAAAAATCCGGAATGTTTTTTTTTTTTTTTTTTTTTTTTTTCTTTTTGTATTTTTGTGTGTCTGTTAGCACGATTCCGGCTAAACCGATAATCCGATTGCAATGAAATTTTATGGAGACCTTCGAAATCTCTGAACGAAGAACTGCCACGTTTTTGAGAGCAATCGAAAAATTATTTCTGATGAAATCGCAATTTTACGATTTTTTTTCGATTTTTTGAAAATTTCTTCGACTTATAACACCTCCATGCTTTGTCGGATTTTGATGATTTTTTCACAGAACCTTTTTTTTATGAATTTTTATTACTCATGTGAAATTTGAGCGCGATCGAAAAATTATTTCTCAAGAAAATCGAAAGTTTACGGGTTTTTTCTTTGTTTAAACAATTCTTTGACTTATAACACCTACATGCTTTATCCGATTGTAATGATTTTTTCACAGAATCTTAATTTTATGAATTAATATATTCGTATGAAATTTGAGCACCATCGAATAATTATTTCTTATGAAATCGAGCACCATCGAATAATTATTTCTTAAACGACGATTAATTAAAAAATTAAAAAATAGAGTTTATTTTTTATTTAATTTAAATTAATTTTTAAAAAAATCTTCAATTAAGTAATGATTTTTTCACAGAACACAGAAAATCCGCATAAATCTTGGCAACTCAATGCACCAATTACGCTTAAAACGCCGCTTTATCTTCTGTAATTAATAAGATCCAGGTCCTCTAATTACGCTCATCCAACAACGCGGCGGGACTTAAGCGTTTTCCTAGTTATAGGTAAGTGTGTAGACAAGAATCGAAAATGGTGGAGATTAGCAAACAAAGTTATTTATTTCAATGGATTTTTCTTTGGTTTTTTATTTGGATCAAGAATGCGTCAAGCGTTAGCTCATAATGCAAACCCCTCTAGCCTAGAAGATATGGAAAGGAGGGGACCACCCCTCACCCGTGGTTCTGACCAACCACGGGTAATATAAGGGGTGGAAGGGGGTTTCTCACGTCGCGGTCGTCCTCGTCTTTGTCATCGTTCGTTGTGTCATTGTCATCGTTTACGGGGAGGTCGTCAAGGGAAGGGGTCAAGGTCCGCGACGACGATTGCCAGAACTCGCCTCTAGTTTCGGGGAGTAATACACTCGCCCTTCATACTAGCTGATGTTTGGTAGGTGGACTTTTTCTCTTGAATCGCCTTTTACGATTAGCAGAGCCATGCTCTGGGCAAATTCTTACCCCGGGGCCTAGACGGGCGAATTGGAATCCATGTTTTAGATAATTTATGGTTTTTCAAGTTTTGATATACCTCTCGCATCGATTTTTAAAGGCTTCTTCTTGCCAACCAAGTGTTGATATCAATATATATATATATTTTTAGATTGTGGGAGTTTAGAAATGTATGTTTGATTTTCAATATATTAATATATTTCGAGTTCTATCTGGTTTGGAGGTCTAATGTTATGATCAAAAGTTGAAGATTTGTATATGACGACGACGTGAGAAACTAGGGCGCTTCAACCGATTAGATCATATTGCGCCGTGAGTTAGACGTGTGTGCGTGCGAAATTTTGCATTTTTTAAAAACAATTCTTTGACTTATACCTAACACCTACATGCTATTGTTATGATTTTTTCACAGAACCTTAATTTTTATTTATTTTTAATTACGATTAACTAAAAAAAATTAAAATGTTAGTTAATATAATATTTAATTTCATTAACTTTTTTTTTTAAATCTACAACTTAGTAATGATTTTTCCACAAAACAACAGAAAATCCGCACACACATGGCAGCTCAATGCACCAATTACGCTCATCCAACAACGCGCCTGAAAAAGCGTTTGCGAAGCTTCCTAGTATCAATACACGCATGAATGGCGCAATTATTACAACTATTCCATATGGTGAATCACGCGAGCTTCTCGTTTGAGAGGTGCCCTGGCGGTCTGGGCCCGGGGTAGGACTTAAACTGAAGCAGTCGTCGTCGGGGACCCCCCCCCCCGCCGTCGCCACAAGAGTAACCGTAACATTCCTCCACTTTCCAATTATCCAATAACTTTCATATATACAAAAAAAAATCATATAAGGCATCATACCAAATATGATGCCTTGCGAACGCAATTTGATCTCTCCAATCATATGAAGAACTTCTATCACATGATGTTTGCCAGATTGTCTTTTCCTCTTCCTCGCCTTTCACGATTGGCAGAACCATGCTCTGGGCCAATTCTACCCCGGGCCCAGACGGGGATATGTCTTTACTTCATTATAATCATTGATCGAAAAGATATTAAGAATTAAGTCTTAGTTTAAAAAGACAATAATCCTTTAAAGCTTAATTTTCTCCGCAGACGATGTAACCCTCGATAGCTCTGAGCTTTGTCTAGCTTCTATATTTATTCTCGTGTTCGTACACCTGCCGACCCACCACGCACGCACGCACGCACACGTGACGCCGACGACCGAGGTAAAGTCTTCTATCACGCGGCTGGGTAAGTAGAAAGTGAAGATGCGTGCGTGACGAGCGTGATGTGCGTGACGTGCGTGACGATCAAGACGCGACCTACTTCAACGCCGACGTGAGAAATTAGGGCGCTTCAACCGGTTAGTTCATATTGCGCTGCCTGTGATAATGAAAGTTGATGAGATTAGTTAATAATGTGTTTCATAATTAGATTGTTTTCTTAATGTATAAATAACAAAATAAATCGATAATGATGAAATTAAAAGCAAAATAAAAGTTACGTATTTGAATGAAAATAAAGAAAAGAAAAAATGGGTATGATATGAATTAAATTTTGTTAAATAGATTTCTATGAATGTTAAATTTAGAAAGTTTGTCGCCGTTATCATATGTTAGAAGTTCTTCATATGAATGGGAGAGATCAAATTGCGTACGCAAGGCATCATATTTGGTACATTCTGCTAGCATATGATGTACGGTTAAAGGTACATCACATGTGTCACATATGGGAATAACCTTTTTTTTAGTAAGAGATATCCGTGAGTTAGGCGTGTGTGGCCTATACGAATTCTAGACAATACCATCTCTTCTCTGCGTGAGAGTCGAGACGTAGGTGGACTGATTTTATTAGTCAGTGTGGGCATCACACTACGCAGTTTGTTATTTTGCAACACATCCCAAGATTCTTGTCGCAAATCCAACAATATTTGCTTGAATACACTCTTGACATCTGGAACGGGAACTAGATTGAAATCATCGTCGCGACGCTGGGAAGCTTCCTTAGCAGCCCGATCAGCGTGTTCATTTCCCTCTATGCCCACGTGTCCAGGTATCCAGCAAAACTCTCTATTATATAACATTTAGATAATAGTTTTTCGAAAAAGAATTGGATTAGGTCAACATGCGCCATTCTATCCTAGGGGAAAAGAGAAGAGGGGCCTATGCTGGTCAGAACCAGGCACAAGAAAAGGGAGGAATGAGAGGTTCTCACTTCGTGGTCGTCGGTTAGATCTTCAATGACAAGGGGCAAGGTCCCCGATGACGACTGCCAGAGCTCGCCTCTATTTTTGGGCAGTAATATACCCCCTTCTTTTATATCAGCTGATGATTGCGAGGTGGACGTTTTCTCTTTTTTTGCCGATTAGCAGAGTTATGCTCTGAGCCAAAGTCTTCCCCGGGCCCAGACGGTCGGGAACATGATATCAGTGTAGGCCTACGTGAGATACTATGATGCTTCAACCGGGTAGGTCATATTATGTAGCCTGTGGAATTGTTAGATATTATATTAAATTTGTTATTTGATTGATTTTTGTGTTTTGAAAGTTCATAATCGTTTGAGTCTCCTTTGAAATTATTTGGATTAATGGCATGTCAACCGTATGGTCATAATGCGCCACTCTAGCCTAGGGGATGTGGGGAGGAAAGTCCATGCTGGTCAGAACCAGCAACGGGTAAGGATAAAAAAGGGGGGTTCTCACATCGCGGTCGTCATCGTCTTTGTCATCGTTCGTGTTGGGATAGGACATACGTGTTAAATTGTTATATTGTTTTCTTCTTTAAAAAAATATTATGAGAAAAACAATATGATTACGACGGACCAATCAGTCAACAATAATCCTTACGACGACCAATGAAAAAGAGTTGCTTCATTATGACAGGCCACTAAAACATTACTTACCAATAAGGATATCAGATTTCTTATAACAAAAACAGAGCCTTAATACTAAAACACGTTTGTGGGAACTGGGCTTTAGGTCATAATGCGTTTTTCTAGCCTAGGGGATATGGGTTTGGAAAATCCATGCTGGTCAGAACCAGCCACGGCTAAGGGGAGTACCTTCTAGCCTATGTATCGTCACGTGAACTATTCCATTAGACTATAACTCTGCTTATTCTTCAGCGGTTGAACTGTTCACTTTATAGTTAATACTTGATTGACGAAAACCGTTGCCTCTTAACTTTTAAAACTCAATAAAAACTAATCACAAAGTCATCGATGTTCTGGTTTGATCAAATAAAACAAAAACGTAAACAAACAAAAATCTTTAGTTAGCAACCACACAATATGCACCGCCAGCTAATAGCTTAGAATATCGATTGATTTATTAAAACAAAACGAGTCAAAAAGTTTAGAATGCCAGGTAATTAGCTTATAGGCCGTGATAATGCCGAGATTACCGTCCTTGGACGATATAGAGGTTTCAAGTTTATTTGGATTAATATGGTTTATTTTGGTCAAGGGTGCGTCAACCGGTAGGTCATTATGTGTTACTGTAGCCTAGGTTAAAAAGGGAGAAGGGGCCTATGCTGGTCAGAACCAGCCACAGGTAGAGGGAGGAAAGAGGAGATCTCACGTCGCGTTCGTCGGGAAGGTCTTTAAAGAAAAGGGTCAAGGTCCCCGATGACGATTGCCCGAGCTCGTCTCTAGTTTCGAGGAGTAATATACCCTCTGAGACTAGGTGATGTTTGCGAGATGGATTTTATCTCTTTTCTCGCTTTTTACGATTACCAGAGCCATGCTATGGTTCAAATTCTAACCCAGGCCCAGACGGTGGACGTCTATATCAGGCGATGTAGAGAGAAATTCGGTTGATATGGATTAAGGGCTCGTCATGCGCTAGGTCATAATGCGCCACTCTAGCCTAGGGGATAAAGAAGAGGGGGCCTATGCTGGTCAGAACCAGCCACGAGTAGAAGGAGGAAAAGGTGGGTCCTCAAGTCGTATTCGTCGGGAAGGTCTTCACAGAAAAGGGGCAAGGTCTCCGATGACGATTACCAGAGCTCCTCTCTATTTTTGGTCAGTAATAAACCCTCTTCTTTAACACTAGCTGATGATTGCGTGGTGGTCTTTATCTCTTTTTCCCCCATTAGCAGAGTCATGCTCTGAGCCAAAGTCTTCCCCGGGCCCAGACGGACGGGAACATGATTACAGTAATAGGCCTACGTGAGATGCTATGACGCTTCAACCGGGTAGGTCATATTATGTCGCCTGTGGAATTGTAAGTTAATATACTGAAATTGTTATTTGATTGTTTTTATGTTTTTAAGTTCATAAACGTTCAAGCCTCTTTTAAAATTATTTGAATTAATGGCATGTCAACCGTAAAGTCATAATGTGCTACTCTAGCCTAGAGGATGTGAGGAGGAATGGCCCATGCTGTTCAGACCTAGCCACGGGTAAGGGGGTGATTTTTTTTTGTCTATTTGGATTAAGGACGCGTCAACCGTTAGGTCATAATGCATTACTCTAACCTAGTGGGGAGGGGGAGAAGAGGCCCATGCTCGTCAGAACCAGCCACGGGGAAGGGGAGGAAAGGGGGTTCTCACGTCGCGGTCGTCTTTGTCTTCGTCATCGTTCGCAGTGTCATTGTTGTCATCGTCGTCGAGGAATCGTCAAGGAAAAGGGGCTAGGTCCCTGACGACGATAGCCAGAGCTCGCCTCTATTTTCGGGAGCTGAAGTTTGCGAGGTGGACTTTTTCTCTTGAATCACCTTTTAAGATTAGCAGAGCCATACGGGGGGGGGGGGGAAGACTCTCGGAGAGTGGCCGAAGTTAACCGAAGACTGTTGTTCGGGCTCAAGCGTATTTTTTTTATAATGTTAAATACCCATTTAAAAATTCGCATGAGCGCAAGTCCAGCTTATATCACATACAGTCTTAACCATTTATCGGCCTCCAATTGTCATCCAAAAATATGATTTTTGGGAGGATGTTAACAAGGGATGAGCAATGTAGCTATAAAGCACATTTCTACACTTTTAATATTTGTCCACTACGCAAGCTTAAAAATTATTACAAATAACCTATTAAGTGGCATATTTACGGTCATGCATGCTACTAACACAAGTGAGCAATTATTGGAAAATGTGCTCTGATGGCGCAATTCTTGCAAAAGCCGTATAGAACAACGACGTGAGAAGCTAGGGCGCTTCAACCGGTTAGGTCATATTGGGCCGCCTGTGATAATGAAAGTTGATGAGATGAGTTAATGGTGTGTTTGATGATTTTATTGTTTTCTAAGTGTATAAATAAAAAAATAAAATGATGATGATGACAGGAACAGCAAAACAAAAGTAATGTATGTGAATGAAAATAAAGAATTTCAAGAAATGTGTATGATTTGAATTAAATTTTGTTAAATAGATTACTATATGGATGAGAAATTTAGAAAGTTTGTTGCCATAATCATATGATAGAAATTCTTCTTATGATTGGTGGAGATCAAATTGCGTGCGCAAGGCATCATATTATATGGAACATTTTTCTGGCATATTATAATGTACGGTTCAAGGTACGTCACATGTGTCACATATGGGAATAACCTTTCTATCTGTGAGTTAGACGTGTGTGGCCTATTCGAATTCTGGACAATACCACCTCTTCTCTACGTGAGAGTCGAGACCTATGTGGACGTATTTTATAAGTCAGTGTAAGCATCACACTTCGCGATTTTTTAGGGTAGGAAGGGGGGTTTCTCAAATCGCGGTCGTCTTCGTCTTTGCCATCGTTTGTCGGTTCATTGTCATCGTCGTCGGGAAGGTCGTCAAGGGCAGGGGAAGGTGTCCCCGACGACGATTGCCAGAACTCGCCTTTGGTTTCGGGGAGTAATATACTAAGCTCTTACTTGCTGATGTTTGCGAGGTGGACTTTTTCTCTTGGATCGTCTTTTACGATTAGCAGAGCCATGCTCTGGGCCAATTCTATCCGCGTATCCAGGAATTCATTAAGGGGGAGTGGGGTCAACCAATCAATTCATAGATGCAAAGGAGGCTTAGTGGGGGGTCCCCGAAAAAATTCGCCTTCAACGTCATTTTGGTGTAAATCTGTTTGCTTCACGATGACCAACTATTTATCTACTAAAATCTTGTTTTTAATCCAAAAGATTTCTCTTTCAAGGCCATTTTGGTGAAAATCTGTGCGATTTAAAGCATCACCAACTGTTATCTAATAAAATCCTGCAGTTTTTAAGGTAAAAGTTTTCTCTTTTAAGGTCATTTTGGAGCAAATCTGTTAGTTTTAAAGCATTACATAACAAAAATTGTATCTACTAAAATGTCAGATGGTAATTTTCCTTTAGTTTTGCGATAAAACAGTTATTCTAGATATTGTCCGTTTAAACGTTTAAGTGCACTTTTAAACTTTTCTTTGGTAAAAGAGGGGGGTTTGTCTCCCCATACCCTTGGCTACGCAACCGAACCAGGAAATTTTGGTTAATTTGGATAAAGGACGCGTCAACTGTTAGGTCATAATCATAGAGATACCATTAGTACCTAGAGTCACCACCATCTTCGGGATTCAAGACAATTTGAACGAGCAAAGATGTCTTCTGAGTGTGGCATGGCAGCGCGGAATTCAAACTGGCGGTTGTAGTTTTAACGTACTGAACAGTATATTTATCGCCTTGGATACTGATCTTTTCATTGTTGAATCATATAATATTTCAGGGTTCGTAAGCTTGTGTGACAGCTTAGTTCTCCTTGGCGCCGTCTGCTCGGCAGTCCGGGTTAGTGGAGGAACCTATATGACTGTCAAAAGTTACACCGTCCTTTCGGATGGGACGTAAAGCCGTTGGTCCCCTTGGTACTTTTCGGTAGGAGTAGGCTATGTGCCGGTACCGGGTTTCCCCTCCTCCCTTCTCTATTAAATTTGCACTAGTGGGCTACATTGCCCGTTGCAAATAAATAAATAATAAATAATAAAAAGATTGAAATGTGTTTTTTATTGTCATCACGGGCACTGTAGCAAAGATTACACTATGTGACAATAACTTCCCTCCCCCCAAGATCATAAAAATAGTAAATTCGAAATACTATAAGAATAAAAAAAAAAAGTCGATGAAGAAATTAAAATAATAACTTAACATATTAATAACTATGTCAGATATAAATAATTTAAAAAAACATTCTATGTAGATCAAATCAGAAATTACAAAATCCATCATAGCGGAGTATCGAGCCCCGGTCTCCCGATTGCCGGGCATCTGTATTGTTGGTGCATTGTAGATGATTTATATAAAATCTATTACACCTACGGGAGTGTTTTCCAATTAATGAAATTCAGAAATAAAAAACAAATTTATTTTGCAAATGATTTTCGAGATGTATGAACATAATACAAATCTCCGCAATGGTATAGTGTGGCTCGTTGGTCGTGTGGTTAGCGTCTCTACTTCAAATACAGAAGGTCCAGGGTTCGATTCCCGTTATAGACAGAAGTTTTTAAACTTCTGATTAGGAATTAAGTCCATCAGTTCTTGGTTTCGGAATTTGTGAACGGTGACTTTGGAGCCGTCCTAGTAACGAGGCACATAGTAAATTCACAGTTGTTCTGAATCGGCCTTGTTGATTCTGGCGTTGATCCGCGGGTGTTCGCACTGTCCATACATTAATTGCGTAAAAATTACAGACATGCATATCCCTATGGGTAGGGGGTGGGGGGGAAGTAATTGTCACATAGTGTTATCTTTGCTACAGTGCCTTTAATGAGTAATGACTATAAACAACCCATTACAATGTTTCATTTATTCATAAATTATATGATTCAACATTGAAAAGATCAATATCCATTATCCAAGGCGATTAATATACTGTTCAGTACGTAAAAACTACAACCGCAAGTTTGAATTCCGCGCTGCCATGCCACACTCAGACGACATCTTTGCTCGTTCAAATTGCCGATGGCGGCCCATGCTCGGCGGATGGGAGTAGGGGCTCTAGGTACTAACAGTATGATATCTCCATGGTCATAATGCACCACTCTAATCTAGGTGAGGGGGGGGGGAGGGGGGCCATGCTTGTCAGAACTAGCAACGGGTGTAAGGGGAGGAAAGGGGGGTTCTCACGTCGCGGTCGTTTTCGTCTTCGTCATCGTTGTCGAGAGGAGTTGTCAAGGGAAGGGGGCAAGGTCCCTGACGAAGATTGCCAGAATCCGCCTCTAATTTCGGGGAGTAAAATACTACCCTTCATAGAAGTTGATGTTTGCGAGGTGGACTTTTTCTCTTGAATCACCTTTTACGATTAATAAAGCCATGCTCTGGGCCAATTTTAACCCGGGCCCAGACAGGGACGTCACCCAAGACTATCCACGAGCCTAGGACAAGCCTACACCTCGCTGGGCCACAGACGGTTCCAAGTTAAAGTATAACTTATTTGGAATAAGGGCGCGCCAACCGTTAGGTCACACACATAATGCGCCACCCTAACCTAGGGTGTGTGGGGTTGTTCATCCCATGCTGGTCAGAACCAGCCACGGGTAGGCCTAATTGAAGGAACTTCTCTGTCTCTTGACGTGAACTATTCCATTAGACAATAACTCTACTTAGTCTTCAGCTGCTGTACTATTCACTTCAATTTAATACTAGTTTGACGAAGACGTTTTACTCTTAATAGTTAAAACTAAATAAATTAATTTCAAGAAGTCTTCGATATGCTGGCCTGATCGAAAATAACAAACAAGTAAACAAACAAATATCTTTCCTTAGCAACCAAACACAATGCACCGCCAGCTAAAAGCTTAGCTTAGAACGTCGTCAATTTTAGATTTTTAATAACGAGTCAAAGAGTTAAGAATGACACGTAGGTATCTTATAGGCCTGGGAATGCCAAAACTACAGTCCTTGGTCGATAAAGATGTTACCCAAACTTCTCGACTCTGGTCGATATAGAAGCTTTTTAGTTTATGAGGATAATTTTCTTTTTCGTTTCAGCTTAATTAAACGAAGGGCGGTCAACCGTTTGGTCAGATGCACCACTCTAACCTAGAAGGGGTGGGGAGGGGACCAAGCTGGTCAGAACCAGCCACGGGTAAGGGGTCGAAAGGGGGGGTTCTCACGTCGCGGTCGTCATTAGGTTTGTTCGTTCGCGCACACTTTTGTGAAAAGAGCCATTTTGGTCCGTTCGTTTGCTTCAGTGTTAAAACTGGCACTCATAACACTAGCCTAGAAGCCAGTGTAAAGTGTAGACACTGACTTTTTTAGTGTAAACACTAGGTCTGCGAACGAACAAACCTAATGTCTTCGTCATCGTTCGTTCTGTAATTGTCGTCATCGTCGTCGAGGGGTCGTCAAGGTAAGGGGGCAAGGTCCCCGACGACGATTGCCAGAGCTCGCCTCTATTTTCGGGCAGTAAAATACTACCCTTCATACTAGCTAATTTTTGCGAGGTGGACTTTTTGTCTTGAATCGCCTTACGGTTAGCAGAGCCAGTCTGGGCAACTCTACCCCGGGCCCAGACGGGGCTGAGGAGAGAGATGGAAATCACGATGACCTGAGAAACTAGGGCGCTTAAAAACAGTGAGTCATATTGCGCCGCCTGTGATATTGTTTAGGTATAATAAAGTGAGTTCGTTTTGTGTGATTTTCTAAAGTTATAAAACAAAGGAAAATGATATGAGAAGTTTGTGGTAACAGAAATTAAATATATTTAATAAAATGAATAAATTAAAAAATATAAAAATGTATATTGTTTTTGTAATATATTAATTCATTTGGAGTGAGGGTGCGTCAACCGTTAGGTCGATATGAGCAACACTAAGTCTGAGGAATCTGTGGTGGACAAACCTATTCTGGACAACAAATGCAAAAACTTTTCGTCGACGTGAGACACTAGGGCGCTTCAACCGGGTAGGTCATATGCACCGCCTGTGATAATGATACAGTTAAAAAAAGTGAGTTTGTGTTGAGTGATTTTTACATTGTTTTCAAAGTTAATAAAACAAAGGAATATGATCGAGAAGATAGTGGTAGCAGAAACAAAAAATATTTATTTAAATGAATTCTAAAAATGTATATAATTATTAAGTTTATTTGATTTATTTAGAGTAAGGGAGCGTCAACCGATAGGTCACTATGCGCCACTGTACTAATACTTAGTTGCAACTTTTAAATAAACCAAACCGGACGTATAGTGGATGAAGTTTGGAGGGGTCACATTTGAGCGCGGGAGGTTTGAAATATAGCCCCAGTGCTGGCATATATTGCTCGGACCTCTACCAGATGAGTGTGTGAAGATGTGTTTGAAGAGAAGACCGCCGTACAACATGGCAACGTGCACCTGCTGTTCAGGTCAGAGGGGGTGGTAAGAGGGTGGTTACCGAGGGTGCGCGGGTGCCGGCCGTGCTATGATTGGCTCCCCCCCCTCGCTGCCCGCCAAGACCACAGTTGACCACGAGCTACACGGATCTCTGCCATGTGCTGCTCTCTTCAAGTGAACCGGCCAGATAAACACCACCCACACAGTAAACTGATATCCGGGCTGGTTCCTTCTAAGGTGACGGGAGGTATAGGGGATGTGGGGAGGAGAGTCCTATGCTGCCACGGGGAGGGGCCGGGAGGAGAGGGGGGATTCTCACGTCGCAGTCGTCAACGTCTTTGTCATAGTTCTGGTGTCATTGTCGTCGTCAGGTAGGTCGTCAAGAGAAGGCAAGGTCCCCGACGATGACTGCCAGAGCTCACCTCTAGTTTCAAGAGTAAGATACCTTTTCTTTTCCTCGCCTTGAACGATTAGCAGAGCATGCTCTGGGACAATTGTACCCCGGACCCAGACGGGGAAGGGATTTTTTTGTTGTTTATGTAGATTAAGGACGCGTCAACCGTTAGGTCATAATGCACCACTCTAGCCTAAGGGGGGTGGGGAGGAGGAGCCCACGCTGGTCAGAACCAGCCACGGGTAAGGGATTGCACGAGACGATGACGTGAGAAACTAGGGCGCTTCAACCGGTTCGGTTATATATTGCGCCACCTGTGGTATTGAAAGTAGATGAGATGAATGTTAATGGTGTGTTTGATATAATAATAATATATTGTTTTCTAAGTTCATATATAAAATTAAATAAAATGATGGAGTTATAGCAAAAAAAATTGAATAAAAATTAAATGTAATTGTTGTGTATTAAATTGTGTTAATAATAAATTAAATTTATATTTATTTATAGATTAATTACTTTATATTTATAATAAAATATAATTAATAAATTATTATTAATAAAATAAATTAATATTCAACTCTTGATCAATCAAGTGTATGTGTAAGTGTTGGGCTGTGCATTGTTCTAAACAAATTAAAAGGTGTGATATTTTCAAACGTTCCCACACAGAGATCTATATGAATCTGAAGGTCAATCAATATGCGCCACACTATCCTAAGCAATGATGAGAGGACTGACTCTTGCATGTAGGAGCAAATAGTAGAACGACGACGTAAGAAACTAGGGCGCTTCAACCGGGTAGGTCATATTGCGCCACCTGTGACATTGATGGTAAATAAAGTCAGTTTGTTGTCCATGATACATTAAGTTAAGTTTATAAAACAAAGGAAAATTATAGAGAAGATAAACAATAAATATTTATTAAAATGAATACATAAATATTTTTTGGATCTATTATATTGTTTTTAGTTGGATGAACGAAGCGAAGACTTCAATTTAACTGACCCCCCCCCCTCCCCGACCCCAAAAAAAAATAGCTCGAGTGTTTTTTGTTTTTTTGTATTTTTTCGGTTTGTTCGCTCTCTACCGGGCAAACGGCATATGCGATCTTGATGAAAATTAGAGGGGACCTTCGGAATCTTTGAACTTAGACCTGCCACGTTTTTTGGTACAATCAAAGAAATATTGCTAATAAATATCGTACTTTTTCGATTTTTTTCGGTTTCTAGTGCGATATTGTCGTGACATTTGGGCCGATTCTGACCAAACGGGTGGGGCTACAACGTTCATATTTTACATGTACATTAGGGACATGGTAATGTATGGCTTTTAGAAAGAAAAAATTGAAAAAGCTAGCCAAGATCCATAAAATAAAGGTTTTAATATGAGTTTCTTTAGGTTCATAATAACAATTAACAAGTAACAATACAAACTTGACAACAATCACCTACGATGCATCAAAAAGCACTTGCAAAAGAAAAGTGGTTCTACGCAAACTAAACTTACAAAAAAGCTCATCCATCAACGCCGCGGGACATAAGCGTTTTCCTAGTTTAATTTAATTCAGAGTGAGTCAACCGTTAGGTTATGAAGCGCCACTCTAGCTTATTAGGGAATAGGGAGAAAAGTCCCATGATATTTAGAAACAGACATGGGCATGGCGAGGAAAGGGGGGTTCTCACGTCGTGGTCGTCATCGTATTTGTCATCGATTGTTGTGTCATCGTCGTCGACGTCGGGGAGGTCGTCATTGAAAGAGGAGAGGTCTAAGACGACGATTGCCAGTGCTCGCCTATAGTTTTGGGGAGAAATAGTGTTCCCTTTTACTAATAGCTGATGTTTGCTAGGTGGACTTTTTCTCTTGAATCGCCTTGAACGATAAGCAGAGCCATGCTCTGGGTTAACTCTTTCCCGGTCCCAGACGGGTGCCGAGGAGAGTTTGTTTATTTGGATTAAGGACGCGTCAACCGTTAGGTCATAATGCACCACTCTAGCCTAAGGAGGGAGGAGGGGCCCATGCTGGTCAGAACCAGCCACGGTTAAGGGGAGGAAGGGGGGTTTCTCACGTCGCGTCCGTCATCGTCTTTGTCTGCATCGTTCGTTGTGTCATTGTTATCGTCGCCGGGGGGTCGTCAAGGGAAGGGGGCAAGGTCCCCTACAACGATTGCCAGAGCTCGCCTCTAGTTTCGGGGAGTAAGATATTCCGCTCTTTCTAGCGGATGGAAAATAACGATGACCTGAGAAACTAGGGCGCTTCAACCGGGTATGTCATATTGCGTCTTTTGTGATATTGTTTTAGTTATTATAAGGAGATTTGTTCTGTGTGATTTGTATATTGTTTGAAAGTTAAAAAATCAAAAGAATATGATAGAGAAGATGGGGGTAGCAGAAACAAAATATTTATTTTGAAATAAATTAATTATAAAAATGAACATTGTTTTAAGTTTATTTGATTTATTTGGAGAAAGGGCGCGTCAACCGTTAGGCGCCACTGTAGCAAATACTTGATTGCAACTTTTAAAGGAACCAAACCGGACGTAGTGGTTGAAGTTTGGAGGGGGCACATTTGAGCGCGGGCAGTTTGAAATATAGCCCCAGTGCTGCCATATATTGCTCGGACCTCTACCAGATGAGTGTGTGAAGATGTGTTTGAAAAGAAGACCGCCGTACAACATGGCAACGTGCACCTGCTGTTCAGGTCAGAGGGGGTGGTAAGAGGGTGGTTACCGAGGGTGCGCGGGTGCCGGCCGTGCTGGGATTGGCTCCCCCCCCTCGCTGCCCGCCAAGGCCACAGCTCACCACGAGCTTCACGGATCTCTGCCATGTGCTGCTCTCTTCAAGTGAACCGGCCAGATAAACCCCACCCACACAGTAAACTGATATCCGGGTTGGTTCCTTCTAAAGGGGACGGGAGGTATAGGGGATATGGGGAGGAGAGTCCTATGCTGCCACGGGTAGGGGCCGGGAGGAAGGGGGGATTCTCACGTCGTGGTCGTCAACGTCTTTGTCGTAGTTGTGGTGTCATTGTCGTCGTCAGGTAGGTGGTCAAGAGAAGGAGGCAAGGTCCCCGACGACGACAGCCAGAGTTCAACTCTACGTGCAAGAGAGTAAGAAACTCCCTACATACAAGCTGATGTTTGCTAGATGGACTTTTTCTCTTTCCTCGCATTTACAATTAGCAGAGCCATTCTACTCACACATTCACCCCGAAACCGAGCTGTGACACTTTGTGGTGTAATATTTAAACACTTAACAAAGATCCCTGTGAAACTGGTTTAAAAGGAGTAAAATTTTAAAAAAAGTTAATTGTTTCAAGGGCGCGTCAACCGATAAGTCGATAGGAGCAACACTGGTCTGAGTGATTAGGGTAGGAAAAAATTAGACTGTTCATTTATTCGACGTGAGAAACTAGGGCGTTTCAACCGTTTAGGTCGATTCGCGACGCCTGATATTGAATGTTAAGTTTATGGTGTGTCTGAAGATTATATTGTTTTCTAAGTTAGTTTATATATAAAAGAAAAGAAAATGAAGAAATAACAGCTAAATATGTTTTTTTATTTGGATTAAGGACGCATCAACCGTTTGGTCATAATGCACCACTCTAACCTAGGCGGGGGGCGGGGAGGAGGGGCCCATGCTGCTCAGAACCAGCCACGGGTAAGGGGAGAAAGGGGGGTCCTCACGTCGCGGTCGTCATTGTCTTCGTCATTGTTCGTGGTGTCATTGTCATCGTCGTCGGTGTGGTCATCAAGGGAAGGGGGAGGTGTCCCCGACGACGATTGCCAGAGCTCGCCTCTAGTTTCGGAGAGTAATATACTCCGCTCTATTCTAGCTGACGTTTGCGAGGTGGACTTTTTCTCTTGAATCGCCCTTTTACGATTAGCAGAGCCATGCTCTGGGCCAATTCTTCCCCGGGCCCAGACGGGGATTAAAAAACGCGTTCTCGTGAACGCGTTCTTTTTTGTGAACTTTTCAGAGAACTAACTCTTTTTTTAAATAAATGAACTTGAACTTTTAAAAGTTCTTTCTGAGAACGAACTTTTCAGTTTTAGAAAGGTTATTTGAAAGTTCTTTCCGTGCGTCGAGCAGCCGTTGACTCGCCGCCGTCGACGCTTTAAAACAATAACAAATCGTTGTTTCATCGTAGGCCTCAGTATCTGCCATAATTTTACAAGCTGGTCGACGAGAATGTAGTACAAATCATCAACACGATCAAAGACAGCTCAACACTTTCGTAAGACTCAAACTCGCGCGTAAGTAGTTTGGTACTCGAACACTTCTAATGTTTTTCCTCGTGTTTTTCTACATTTTACGCCAGCCTTTAATAAAAAAGTGATTTTTTTTACAGAAGAACTTTTAAAAGAACTTTGTTCATATTTAAGACGAACTTGAACTTTTCAAAATTTAAGGTTTTAAAAGAACTTGAACTTTTGAAAAGTTCATTATTTTATCTGTGAACTGAACTTTTAAAAAGTTAATTTTAAAAAAGAATTAACCCATCACAGAAAATCAGCTAACGACGACGTGAGAAACAAGGGCGCTTCAACCGGTAAGGTCATATTGCGCCGCCTGTGATATTGAAAATTGATTAAATTAGTTAATGGTGTGTTGATGATTATATTATTTTCTGAGTATAAGAAAATAAAAAAATAGTGATGAGTAGCAAAACAAAAATATTAAAATTTAAAAATAAATAATACTTTGAATTGTTAAAAACAAAAAATTACACTCTGTCTTGTCGTAAAAAAGCTCTCGAACTTAGCTATCGGGCTTAATCTCGTAAAATCACACCCTTAAACTTAGTGATTGGCAAAGTCTATGAGTTAAAGTTGATATTGTATGATATTTTTTAGTGCTAATGCGTATGCTTATGTAGAGTGCATTGAGCCATTAGTTTGACTCATGCAATTTGTCCAATACCGAGTTTGTTAACTCTTATGAGTGAAATGATAATTATTTAATTGTGGAGAAAACTCTTTTGCCAGTTGGACTGGTGACACTGAAGAAAAATGGTACGCAGCCATAGCTGCGAGTCACACCATGGTGAGACCATGGTGAGTTTGTTATGAACCGCAGAGAAGAGACAGATCTAGAGGGACCTGTCCACCAGGGCTGAACCATTCTAGTACAGGGCCGTTGTGATATGACCAACGCATTCAAAAAAACAAGCAGGGACCGGTCGGGATTTGTTAAGGTGAGTCTCCTGGACATCCCCAACAGAATCCCAAAAAAACCGGTTGCGGGTTTTCCGCCATTTTCAAAATCAATTTTTAGATTTTTGAGTTTTGTCGACAAACGGAAAATTAGCAATATTGTGTGAAGTATTGAACCGAAATAGCTCAAATTTGTTTTAAATTGTTCGTAAAGAAACGATTAAGGTGTTTGGTGCGCCTTCCTTTGACTATCTGGCAACCTACGGCCCTTGATGCAAATTTTTACCCTCTTTTTTTAATTATCTGAATTTGTTTTGCATATTTATCATAACAAAAACAAAACCAGTAACTTTATGAAAATTTTTTTCAAATAAAAGTTGTAGGACATGAAAAAACACATCGATATCATATTCTTGATTGTGTCCGTAGATAATAATGGCCGAACGCTACATGACAAGCAAGACCATTGTGCGGTGAGCAGCCTAAAACGTTTGCTCTTCCACGTTTCCACTAGCGCAGTCCATGGCCATAAGTCCCGTAGGAGTTTCGACCTTTATAGATTTTCTCTTCTGATCTTGTAAGGGTATAAGTTACCTTAAGGATAAAAAAATTGTTGGGTAAAAATCTGACATCTGGTGCCAAAGTTTTTTTATGACGCCATCTTGTTTTGGACATATGCATTTAGGACGCTCTTAATTTTAATACATTTTCTATACTTTTGACTACATTTGTAATAAATCTGACGTAATAATTGGATTCTCCAACAAATTTCCTATTAAATTATACAAATTTGGACATTCTGGCAACATTGTGGTATTTGTTATAGTGAAATACATATTATTATCACTTATTAGTCCTGCGTACAGGTGCACTATTTACCTCCAATTGTGCCTTTCATGATAGACATATAAAATTTGCCACAAAATATACGAAAATTTAATTGGAAAATGATTTAACTATATAGGGCAATCTCATTATTATCCCACGACATCAATGGCGGCCATTTTCCAAGATGGCCACCCAACAAATTATTTGAAATTTTGTGACAGAATGTTGAAATTTGGTGTACACATAGATCATGTCATTGAAAAATGACTTTTGAATAGGCCATGTCAAACTAACACAATGGCACCAATGGCGGCCATTTTAGAAGATGGCCGCCATACACATTATTACGAACCACGTAAACTTTATGACAGAATCTTGTTATTGTGTACACACATAGGGCACTCCATTGAAACATGTCATATTTATGTGTTATATCAATACTTTTTAGAAACAATGTAGTATGGATCCGCTATCGGGTATCTTGCAATATTGCTAAAGAATTAAATACTAGCAATAATTACTACTTATAATAATTCACTTGTTTTTTTTATACACACTGTAGGCAATTATTGACAAGTTTCTATGTGACATTACATAATGTTTATGCATTATAAATATGACAAGGGAAATGTTTATATTCCCATTTCAGTTCGTTCAATTAAATTCCCCTTAGAAAAAGGCGATAGTCCGGTAGATGACTGACATTGGTGCAGAATTTGGTTACTCAAAATTTATCCGCTTGAGACCCATAAACATATACACAGAATTAGCTATTGGCATCCTCTATACTCAATCCTATTAGCAGGCCAGCTATTAGCCCCCCACCCACTCAGCTGAAGGAGAAAGTATTTTGAACGATCTTGACGTCTTAATAACTTCCAGCCCTTGTAGAAATTTGTTTGTCAAATGGTTGCAAAGAGGTATCTAAGCAAGACCAAGGCTTGATTTTGATTGCCAAGTGGTTGCCAAAGGTAGCCACCGAAATTTCAACTCAACAATATATGATAGCCATGCGTTCACGATGAGGCAGCCAATGAGTTACAAACATTTTCTCTTTGTTGGGCAAGATATCCATCAAGTGGTTGATCACAGTTCACCTTTAAGTTAGCAAGTGATGACCACTTAGCACCAAATATAACGCCAAACCTTAGCCAAAAGAATGACATGAGTTTACTAACTGATGGAAGACACCAAGCCTACACAAAGACGTTGCCACATAGTTACCGATAGATTACTAAAAGGTAGACAACGGGATACCAATAATTGATTGTCACGTGGATACCTCGTGGCACACGGTTGGTGCCGTAAAAACTGCATTCTTCAGCTTATTTTCCTGTCCTCCAACGGGCTTGGGGTGATTCTAGGACGCGAAGAGGATGCTTTCCATTTGAAACAAGTGTGTGAGTGATAGAAAAATGTGTACGTTAACCAAAGATTCGTTAACATGGCAGTGCTCTAGAGTAGCTTTTCCTAGTTTAGAAAATAAAATATAAAATATAGTTGGTGTAAAATGAAATCGCATGTCCGCAAGAGAAAAGAGTGTGCACAGTGTAACCCAGTATAATATTCATATATTAAAGGGAGTTTTGTGTGTAAATAGAAACATAATGCAACATGAAACATGGCAGTTTCAAGTGACACCCTATTTAGGTTTACATGAAAATTAACCATAGTTATCCAAGTGTAACGAGGTTTAGATAAAAATCAAGTGTTGGCTGTTACGAAACATCAATATATTATAATGTATGCATTTCAAACCGAGTTCTTACATTATTCAACACATAGTAATGATGCTATGCACTACTTTACTATTGTGATTATCTGTATCCTGAACTTTATTAGAATTCGTTAATTTGAGATGTTTTGATGGCCATATAGGAACTCGAAAAGCATGGTCTTCTATTCATTTTCTCACGATCTTCAACATTTTTTAATGCAATAAAACCCATGCATACTAAGTCAATTTTATGACATGATACTATAATTTGGTCAACTTTTGGCAAACATTTGGCTGCCTCTTGGCGTATTTTTAGAAACCAATTGGTGAATTCTTGGCTGTCTTGTAAATGTTACCAAGAGGTAGTATTTTGACACAAAACGACATGTAAGCGTACTTTTGGCTTCTTTTGGCGACTATACTGGGTGAACTCGTTGGTGATCTACTGGACTATCGCCTTTTACTAACGGGAATTTAATTGAACGAACTAAAATGGGAATATAAACATTTCACTTGTCATATTTAGAATGCATAAACATTATATAATGTAACATAGAAACTTGTCAATAATTGCCTATAATGTGTATAAAAAAACAATTGAATTGTTATAAGTAGTAATTATTGCTAGTATTTAATTCCATAGCAATATTTCAAGATACGCGATAGCGGATCCATACTACATTGTTTCTAAAAAGTATTGATATAACACATAAATACGACATTTTTCAATGGAGTGCCCTATGTGTGTACACAACAAGATTCTGTCATAAAATTTACGTGGTTCGTAATAATGTGTGTGGCGGCCATCTTCTAAAATGGCCGCCATTGGTGCCATTGTGTTAGTTAGTTTGACATGGCCTATTCAAAAGTCATTTTTCAATGACATGATCTATGTGTACACCAAATTTCAACATTCTGTCACAAAATTTCAAATAATTTGTTGGGTGGCCATCTTGGAAAATGGCCGCCATTGGTGTCGTGGGATAATTATAAGATTGCCCTGTACAGTCAAATCATTTTCCAATTACATTTTCGTATATTTTGTGCCAAATTTTATATATCTATCATGAAATACGCAATTGGAGGTAAATAGTGCACCTGTACGCAGGAATGTTAATAATATGTATTTCACTATAACAAATACCACAATGTTCCCAGGATGACCAAATTTGTATCATTTAATTGAAAATTTATTGGAGAATCCTATAATTACGTTAGACTTATTACACATGCAGTCAAAAGTATAGAAAATGTATTGAAATTAAGAGCGTGTACTAAACGCATTTGTCCAAATCAAGATGGCGTCGTAATAAAACTTAGGCCCGGGATGCCAGATGTTTACCCAAGATTTTTTTATCCTTAAGGTATACCCTAACAGGATCAGAAGAGAAATCTATAAAGGTCGAAATTCTACGGACTTATGGCCTATGGACTGCGCTAGTGGTAAGCGCGTCGAGCAAAGGTAAAACGTTTTAACGCTGCTCACACGCCAATGGTCTTGCTTGTCATGTAGCGTTAGGCATTATCATCTACGGACACAATCAAGAATATGATATCGATGTGTTTTTTCATTCCCTACAACTTTTATTTGAAACAAATTTTCATAAAGTTACTGGTTTTGTTTTTGTTTTGATAAATAGGCAAAACAAATTCAGATAATTTAAAAAAAGAGGGTAAAAATTTGTTTTAAGGACGGCTGGTAGCCAGAGATTAAAAGAAAGCATGCCAAACTTGTTACTTATCACACCTCTAATTCTATGTGATACTTTAAAAACAAATGTGAGCTATTTCGGTCTAATACTTCACTCAATATTGCTATATTTCCATTCTTCGACAAAACTCAAAAATCTGTAAATTGATTTTCAAAATGGCGGATAACCCGCAACCGGATTTTTTGGGATTCTGTTTGGGATATTGAGGAAACCATTCTGAACATATCCCAACCGGCCCTTGCTTGTTTTTTTAAATGCGTGGGGTAAGGCCATATATGAGCTAATTGCACTGTACTATAGGGCGGCTTCAACTGGTTAAGTCATATTGCGTTGCCTGTGATAATGAAAGTTGTTGAAATAAGTTAATGGTGTGTTTGATGATTAGATTGTTTTCTAAGTGTATATATAATTAATATCAAGTGATGATAATTTTTATTTAATTTATAAAGACGCGTCAACCGTTAGGTCATAATGCACCACTTTAGCCTAAGGATGATATGACGGGGGGGCCTCATGCGGGTCAAAACCACACACGGGTAAGGTTGAATGGGGGGTTCTCACTTCGCGACGTCATTGTCATTTATCATCGTTCATTGTGTATTATCATGTGTCGAGGGTCGTCAAGTTACCCCGTGGCAAGGTCCCCGATGAGGATTGACAGTACATCGTCTTAGTTGCGAGGAGTAATTTACTCAGACTCTTACTACTATTTTGTGAAGGTAACTTTTTCTCATTGAATCGCCTTCACAATTAGCAGAGCCATGCTCTGGGCCTATACTACCCACGAGCCACAACGGGAGACTCCCTAACACAATAATATCATATATTTTGGTTCATACGTGTTCTTTAATTTTACAGCGGGAACAAAAACTCATAAGTTGATTTGGTTTATATTGAGTTAGAAGTTCTTTCTTCAAGTTCAATTTGATTATGTGCGCGTTTCCGTTGAGTCATAAAGAGATGGAGTGGGGGGGACGGGGGGGGGGGACACTTCATAAATGGCTATCCATACCCTTCTACGACGACGTGAGAAACTAGGGCGCTTCAACCGGTTAGGTCAAATTGCGCCACCTGTGATAGTGAAAGTTGATGAGATGAGTAAATAATGTGTTAGATGATTTGATTGTTTTGTAAGTGTATATATAACAAAATAAAATGATAATGATGATAGTAATAGCAAATCAATAACTAAATTAAAGAAATGTGTATGATATGAACTACATTTTTTTAAATAGATTTCTTTGAATCATAAATGGGCGGGGTCCCCGACAACTACAACAAGAGCTTGCCTTTGTTATCGGGGCGTAATCTACTCCTCTACTTTCCACCACATTTGCGGGACGGACTTCGTCTCTTTCCTCTTCTTCAACAATTAGCCGAGCCAGCTCTGGCCGACCCCAGACTGTAGACAATCCCTGCAAACAACCAGACGAACCATTATGTAAACTTATGGTGAACATTTTAAAACAAGTACCCATAACGAAGTAAGAAACCAGGGCGCTTCAACCGGATAGGTCATATTTCGCCTCCTATGTAAGTTATTTAAAGATTTTGAGATGAGAGTGCACATATAAAAAGTATGTATTTGAACACAAAATTAATATAAATACGTGCGTGGCAACCCTTAAGCCCCCCACCCCCACGCGCAGTTATGCATGTCATGCCTGGCTCGCACAAGACAAATTGTCATTGTTGTTGCTGTGTTTTGAAATATGTGCGTGCAAAATGATGGCTTGAAAGATATCAGAACACTGCTTGAGAGTCTGATGTTGTTTTTTTATAGGGATTAAAAACGCGTCAACCGTTAGGGCATAATGCACCACTCTAGCCTAAGGTTAGGGGGAGGAGTAGCACATTCTGGTCAGAACCAGCCACAGGTTGGGGGAGGAAAGGGAGATCTAACGTCGAGGTCATCATTGTCTTTGTCATCGTTCAAGTGGTGTCATCGTCGTCGAGGGGTCTTCAAGGGAAGGGGCAAGGTATCCGACGACAACTGCCAGAGCTCGCCTCTAGTTTTAGGGAGGGAGTTATACTCCCCTCTTACTAGCTGCTGTTTGCGAGGTGGACTCTAGAACTTGAGTCGACTTTTAGCAGAGTCATGCTCTGGGCCAAATCTACCTGGGCCCAGCGATTGTCATCGTCTTTGTCTCAATTCTTGTTGTCATGGTCGCCGTCATAGGGGCAGTCGTCAAGAGTGACGGCAGAGGAAGTCGACGACGTATGCCAGAACTCGTCTCTAGTTTCGAGGAGTAAAAACTATAACCTTTTTACTAGCTAATGTTTGGAAGATTGTCTTAGCCACTTTTCTCGCCTTGTACGATAAGCAGAGCTTTGCTCTGGTTCATTTAGCCCGGGTTCAGACGGAGGAAATGAATAACAGAAAGATTACCGTGAGAGAGAGAGTTTGGACAATTAAGACCCAAGAATGGTAGTTTAACAAACTTTTGGCTCACAGTCTAACGACTTCTTGAGAAACAAGTTTTTTTTGGGGTTTAATTGGATTAAGGACGCGTCAACTGTTAGGGCATAATGCAACACTCTATCCTAGGGGATGTGGGGAGGAGGGGTCCATGCTGGTCAGAACCAGCCACGGGTAAGGGGAGGACGGGGGTTTCTCACGTCACGATCGTGATCGTCATTGTCATCGTTCGTTATGTCACTGTCATCGTCATCGGGGAGGTCGTCAAGGGAAACGAGAGGCCTGATTTCCACTCTAGTATCGTTGCTGTTGCTAGCCGATGTTTGCGAGATGGACCTCGCCTCAGCCATGCTCTGGGCCAATTTAACCCCGGGCACAGACTAAGAAGATCACACTTTACAACGACTTGAGGAACTATGGCGCTTCACCCGGGCAGGCTAAATTAAGTCGCCTGTTATATTGTATGTTTATGAATTGAGTTTATTGTGTGTTTGAAATGGCAAATCATAAAGATAATAATGTAAACAAAAGAAAAATTATACATCTGAATAAAGAAACAAATTTGTTTGATGTAACTCATTGTTATTAAACAAATAGCTTTAAATTAGACAATTTGAAAGTTTGTTGCTGTTATTAGTTTATTTGGATTAAGGACGCGTCAACCGTTAGGTCATAATGCACCCCTCTAGCCTAGGGGGGTGGGGGGGGGAGGAGGGGCCCATGCTGGTCAGAACCAGCCACGGGTAAGGGGAGGAAGGGGGGTTTCTCACGCCGCGGTCGTCATCGTCTTTGTCATCGTTCGTTGTGTCATTGTCATCGTCGCCGGGGGGTCGTCAAGGGAAGGGGGCAAGGTCCCCGACGATGATTGCCAGAGCTCGCCTCTAGGTTCGGGGAGTAATATACTCCCCGCTTACTAGCTGATGTTTGCGAGGTGGACTTTTCTCTTGAATCGCCATTTACGATTAGCAGAGCCATGCTCTGGGCCAATTCTACCCCGGGCCCAGACGGGGATTGTTGTTGTTATCATTTGATTAAAAGAGATCAAATTGCGTGTGCGAGGCATCATGTATGTAACATTTATCTGTACTTAGATTTATCTAACATCACTTACTATTCTTATGAAGCCTATTAAAGGGCGCACAACCTTTAGCTCATAATGCGCCACTCTTGGGTAGGGGACATGGGGAGGAAGGGCAAATGCTGGTCAGAACCAGACAAGGGATGGGGGGTGAACGGTAGAGTTTTCACGTCAAGGTAGTAATCGTCTGTCATCGTTTTTGTTGTTGTGAATTGTGTCTCCCCGACTATGACTGCCAGAGCTCGCCTCTAGTTTCGCGGGGAGTGAAAACTTCCCTTCTAAGCCGTGGTTTGCATAATGGACTGTTCTCTTAAATCGCATTTTACGATTAGTGGAGCCATGTACTGGGTTAATTATTCCCTTCACAATAATTATGTAGGCCTACACTTTGCACCTTCCTACGATAACTTAATAAGACGACGTGAGTAACTAGGGCTCTTCAACCGGTTAGGTCATATTGCGCCGCCTATTATTGTAAGTCAATTAAATTAATGTCTGGTGTGTTTGATGGTTATATTGTTTTCTAAGTTCATATAAGGAAGGATTTGATTCAGCCGCGCGTCAACCGTTAGGTCATAATGTGCCACTCTAGCCTTGTCAAGTGGATATGGGGACTGGGGAGGAACATGCTGGTCGGAACCAGAAACGGGTTGGGGAGGAAGGGGGGTTTCTCACGTCATGGTCGTCATTGACTTTGTCATCGTTTGTGTTCTTTTAAGTATTTTTTAAAACAAGGGCACGTCAACCGTTATGTGATAATGCACTTAGATAGCTTAGGGGATAGGGTGAGAGGGGTAAGTGCGAGTCCTAATACGGCTGTATGTTTCACATCACCTGGCAGAAATACTTGATGGTAGATCGTACTGCAGAATTTACAGAATGCCAAAGTCGAACGAAAAGCGTACGAAAATCCCATCTTTATTGGTCTGTGATTGGATTGGGTGGGCAGAGGGGTTCCGTACGAAACATTTTTAAAGTAATCAGATTACAATAATTGTTTAGCAAAGTATGGGATTTAAATATGATTTAATGTTGGAAAAATATTAAATTTACGCGTCAACCATCAGGCATTTCTGCACTAGGAAACGACGTGAGAATCTAGGGCGCTTCAACCGGTTAATTAATATTATTTTGGTTTGGTTCATTTGTATTAAGGCCGCGTCAACCGTTAGGTCATAATCCACCACTCTAGCCTAAGGGGGGGTGGGGGAAGATGAGGGGCCCATGCTGGTCTGAACCAGCTTCGGGTAAGGGAAGGAAAAGGGAGTTCTTATAGCGGACGTCATTGTCTGTCATCGTTCGTGTGTCATTGTCGTCATCGTCGTCGAGGGGTCGTCAAGCAAAGGGGCAAGGTCCCCGACGACGGTTGCCAGAGATCGCTCTTGTTTCGGGGAGTAAAATAATACCCTTCATACAAGCTGATGTTTGCGAGGTGGACTTTTTCTCTTAAATCACCTTTTACGATTAAGCAGAGCCATGCTCTGGGCCAATTCTACCCGAGCCCAGACGGTGGTCGCCTTGATAGGAAAATAAACAGCAAAAAGATGTTCAGTTCAGTTTGAGTGCAATAAGTTTGTCTTTACTTTTGCTTAAAACACAGTAACGGGTATATTTACCCTTAAAAGTAGAATCATGATGTGTCCAGAGGGGAGAACGCTTTTACGCCTATAAATGGCAGAATTGATTTGGGGGGGCTTTGGGCTTAGCTGTCATTCAGCTGTTGGTAAAAGATGTGTCTTCGTAGCATGAAGCTGATAGGGCTGAGCCGTTGTAAAAGACGGGTTCGGTACCCAGTCATAGCTAGGAAAGACCATCCAGCTACAGATGTAGCTTACTATAGGTAAGTCCGAGCCCCTAGACCCGTCTCTTTTTGTAATATACCATACAAATACAAAAATTAAAAAAAAACGGTAGCCAAGCTCTCCTTCAAAAGTTTTCGGCTGTAAATGCAGTGAGATTTAGAAGTTGAGCCAACCTTTTCATTCTTTCTACCTAGTTTCGCATTGAGAAGAAGTAAGATCATTCGCCTGTTGACGAGCGCCAAGCCAACCATTTCGTGGTAAAAAAGTAACATTTTAAAACTCGAAATCACAAAAAAACATTGCTTGGCCATTGACTTTGAGTTCTCGTAATGAACCAAATGAATTCAAACGACCAAACTAACAAAATTGAATCTAACGACGACTTGAGAAACCAGGGC
>JAMZAV010004673.1:0-46750 GCA_024449915.1 Sweltsa coloradensis | reverse complement strand
CCTTTTTCATATCAATTTATTTTGTTATTTACATTAGAAAACAATCTAATCATCAAAATCCGCATTCACTCCTTTTTCCTTTCATTCACAGGCGGCGCAATGACCTAACCGGTTGAAGCGCCCTAGTTTCTCACGTCGTCACGTCGTCGTCGTCGTCGTCCTTCCATCCAATCACCCAACCTACTTTTCACTTTTTGGAAGGCTATTGTACCACCTCTGACCGATAATTTGAAAGTCGAAGAAACATGTCTGAAATGTTTGCTGAATAAAAAAGGCCTTTAAAATAACAGAAAAAATATGAATTTTTTTGGGCGGGACATAACCTCACTTTTGGAAATTATATTTAGATTTTGGACAAAAGTGTGACAAATCTAGTTCAAAATTAAATTTTGAGAATCGGTTTTCTGGACATAGTTTCTAAAACACCTTCAGCTATAACTTGACTATAGCTAAAATAGTTTTCTGAAAATAACAGTTGGTGTACGAATTGTTTTGTCAAAACGGTACAATACTGGAAAAAACTCGTATTTGTACCGTTTGACAAAAAAAATCGTACACCAACTGTTTATTTTCAGAAAACTATTTTAGCTATAATCAAGTTATAGCTAAAGGTGTTTAGAAAACTATGTCCAGAAAACCGATTCTAAAAATTTAATTTTGAAAAAGATTTGTAGTGTACACTCTTGTCCCAAAAATCTAAATCTAATTTCAAAAATGAGGTTATGTCCTGCCCAAAGAAATTCACGATTTTTTTTCTGTTATTTTAAACGCCTTTTCTTCATTCAGCAAACTTTTCAGACATGTTTCTTCGACTTTCAAATTGGTACAATAACCTTATGAACAAGTACCATCATAAAAATTTATCTGCTTTTAACCGGGTTGATCTAGTCTGGACTTATGGGGCGGGGGGCAATTTTTCAATTGTTTATCAATTTGGGGGGTTACCATGACTGTATTAAAAGTTATAAGAGAGGATTGAATGCTAGGGGTTGTCACAGCCATGTTCCCAATAATTTACATGGATTTTTAAAGATATAAATTTCACATTTTCATTTTAATTAATTAATGAAACGAACATTGGAAGAAGAATATAGCGTATCCATGAATTGACCAAGGAGTTGGGGGGTGTAGTGTTTGGAGATTGGCAGCCCTGACGGGACACACGGAACTAGGGACCCGTGAGTGGATGTATGTATTAGAGTGATCGTAATAAACAATAGATTAACAGTAAAGTGTCTCTTGTGATTACCGGTACCTTACATATCCTACATTTTGGCGACGTGGTAAAACACTAACGCGTGCAGTGATTAAATTCGTGAGTTTAAATACGGAATAAGAAGCAATGAGTGAGACTGAGAGCCTAGGCCTAGGCCAAGGCCTACGTCCGTTCGACACCCATGGCGATGACGCCACAGTTGCCGAAAGGTGGCGCAGGTGGGTAAGGAGTTTTTGACATTTTCATAGGCTCCAAGGGCGTCACAGATAATAACATTAAAAAATTTAAGTTATTGCATCATGCTGGCGAAGAGGTCCAGAACATCTGGTACACATTGCCTGTCGCTCTTGGTGCCGGCAATCTAGGCGTAGGCGAGGGCCAAGACGTCAACGAGTACGACGTATGTTTGAGGGCGCTAAACGTGCATTTTCAAGGTAAGGCGAGCTCTGTGTACGTGCGTTATAATTCCGGAAAATGGAAATGAGAGAAGATGAGACAGTTCATCAGTTTATCACTAGGCTTAAGGGAGAAAGCGCGAACTGCGATTTCTCCAATTACAACGAGGAAAAGGCGTTACTCGACCAGCTAGTGACCAAATGCAGATCGAGTGAGCTACGAACTAAACTACTTAAAAAAGGTGACAACCTAACCCTACAAATGGCCAAAGAGATTGCCAGAAGTCTAGAAACGTCACAGCAACATGCCGCCATAATGGAAGGTAGGGAGGGGGAGACAGCAGTGTTGCCAACTTAAAGTTTAATGCTAACAGACGGCGCGAAAATTCAAAAGGTAATGATCCAGATTACAAGTGTTTTCGTTGTGGCTACACAGGCCACACAGCCCGAGATGAGAGATGCCCGGCGAGAAACAAGGTATGTAACAAATGTAAAGGCACAGGCCATTTTGAGAAATGCTGTAAATCCAGGAACAAGGTGGAGGGAGCATCAGGAAAAACTTCTACAAAGAAAAAAACACAAAAGTTTCACAGCTCAACGCTGATGATGAAGGAAGTGAGAGTGATGGTTATTCCTTCACAGTAACCAATTTTGGGGTTTTTTCTTTGGATGATGATGTCATTATCAAGGCAGAGGTTGGAGGGGTCAATCTTAAACTTATGATAGATTCTGGAGCCTCATGCAATATTTTAGATCAAGAGAGCTGGGAACGTTGCAAGAAACAGAAGATAACCGGAACCTGTATGGAGACTTCTAAGAAGATTTTTGCATACGGAAGCGAGACACCCCTCAAAGTCCTTGGTAAGTTCTCAAACATCGATCGTGTTGAACAATGGGTGCCAAACGATCCACTTGTTTTTACGTTGTTGCGGGTAGAGGATCGCCTATTTTAGGTAAATCAACAGCAATAGGTCTAGGGGTTCTGAGACTTGGTTTAGAGACAGATGAGGTCAAGAGTGTAAGCTCAGGGAAGGGAAATGCCCTAAGCCCGAACCCTAATGAACTGGAAAAATACATGGAAAAGTACCCACAGGTTTTCAGTGGAGTAGGCAAACTCAAAGACTTTCAGCTGGAGCTACGCATCAAAAAGGACGTGCAGCCTGTGGCTCAGCCTGCAAAGAGGGTTCCACACCAGTTGAGGAAAAAGCTTGACGAGAAGATGGATTGCTGGCTGAAAGAGGGAATAATTGAAAAAGTCAATGACGCCACGCCATGGATATCTCCACTAGTGTTAAGCACAAAGAAATCTGGTGAACTGCGACCATGTGTAGATATGCGAAGGGCAAACACAGCAATTGTGCGCGAGCGACAGCCGATCCCAGAGTTTGAAGACGACGTGTCGGCCATGCATGGCAGCACCATATGGAGTGTGGTTGACCTAAAAAGTGCATTTTTACAGGTACAACTTCATGAAAACTCCAGGGAGATAACCACATTTGGCACCCATAATGCTGTTTACAGATTTACCAGACTTTTTTACGGAATTAGCTGTGCACCAGAGATATTTCAGCGGCTTATGACCGACGTGGTGAGAGACTGTGAAGGGGTCAGAGTTTATATTGATGACTTGATTGTGTCTGGAAAAACCAAAAAAGAACATGACGAGCGCCTAGAGAAACTAATTCAGGTGTTGAACAACAAGGGGTTAACACTTAATCCCGACAAGTGTGTTATCGGAAAGTCTGAGGTAACCTACAGAGGTCACATATACGAGGGAGTGCGACCCTTAGAAGATAGAGTACAATCTATTCTGGATTGCAGGGCTCCAGAAAATCGTGCAGAGTTGGAAAGTTTCCTGGGGCTGGTGGGGTACAACTCGAGATTCATTCCCGACTACTCCACGCTGACTCACCCGCTCCGTAAGCTAACAAAGGCGGGGACCGACTACGTTTGGGGACCAGAGCAAGAGCAGGGGTTCAAAACCCTCAAACAGCGGTTGGCCAAGGCCTCAGGATTGGCCTATTACAGCCCCATGTCAAGCACAACAATAGTTGCAGACGCAAGCCCGTTTGGACTGGGAGGGGTCTTGATTCAAACAACTCCGGCAGGACCTCGAGTCATCGAATACGCGAGTCGAGCGTTGACTGACGCGGAGACGAGATACAGTCAAGTTGAAAAAGAGGCCTTGGCCCTGGTTTGGGCATGTGAACGATTCCAATTCTACATTCTGGGAGGCCCATTTACACTGGTTACTGACCACCGCCCATTGGAATTCATATTCTCCAAGAAGTCTAGGCGTGCGCTAGGATTGAGAGATGGGTTCTCCGCCTTCAGGGTTATGAATATACCGTCTTATATCGGCCCGGTAAAACAAATATTGCTGACCCACTTTCCCGATTGCTACCGGAGGCCTAGCACCACCCACAGAGGACATGATGACCTATATGTCAAATGGATTACAAAACAAGCCATTCCTAAGGCTTTGACCATGAAAGAAGTTGAAGAAGAGTCGGCTAAAGATCCAGAGTTGGTTTCCCTCCGAAGGGGCATACTCGAGGGGATATGGCCTGCCGAGCTACGGCGATATGAGATAATTAAGTATGAGCTGTGCGTGGTGGACAACATTGTCCTCAGGGGAACCAGAGTCATCCTACCCCAGAGTACTCGCAAGAAAACCCTTGAAATAGCCCATGAGGGTCACCCTGGCATTGTTAAAATGAAGCATCGACTGCGTTCGAAGGTATGGTGGCCAGACATTGACCGTCAGGCCGAGAAACATGTAAAGAACTGCCACGGATGTCAACTTGTTGGCTATCCTGATCCATGTGAACCCGTCACCAGAACTGAACTCCCAACCCGTCCTTGGCAGCATTTGGCCATTGACTTCCTTGGTCCCATCGACGAATACAACTTGCTTGTTGTAGTCGATTATTACAGTCGATATATTGAAGTGGAAGTCATGGGGAAGATCACGGCACCCAAGATGATACCTGTACTAGAAGAGATGTTTGCCAGGCATGGACTGCCAGTCGCAGTCAAGTCAGACAACGGCCCACAGTTTATCAGCGATACCTATAAGCAGTTCCTTGAATCCAACGGGATTGCCGAACACCACTCGACACCACTGTGGCCCCAAGCGAATGGAGAAATCGAGAGGCAAAACCGGGGACTCCTGAAGCGGATGCGCATTGCATATGCAGAGGGAAGAGATTGGAAAGAAGAACTTCAAAAGTACCTACTTATGTACCGGGCTACCCCACACTCAACCACAGGAGTGAGCCCAGCAGAAATGCTTTTCAACCGAAAACTAAGGACCAAACTTCCTGAGGTGGAAGACGCCCTAAACGACGAAGAGATAAGAGACCGTGACCGCGAGCGCAAGGCCCAAGGTAAGGCGTACACGGATGCAAGAGGGGAGCCCGTGAGTCCCAAATTCACGTGGGGGACACTGTTCTGCTCCAGCAGAAAACCTACACATAAGCTGGCTTCTCGATTCGGGATGGAGCCCCATCAAGTTGTTGAGAAGACTGGCAACAGTGTGGTCGTTCAGTTCGCCTGCCGGCGTAAAATATCGACGAAACTCCTCATTCGTGAAGAGGTTTCATGAGGAACCTACAGTCGTCGATTCCGAGGCTGTTCCGATAGTGACAACAATCCAATGGCAGTACCAGAGACCGAGGACGTCGAAAGACGCCGACCCCCGGTTGCTCCGCCCAATCCAATGGCAGTACCAGAGACGGAGGACGTCAGCAGACGCCGACCCAGGTTGTTTTGCCAATTAATGAAGTAGCCCAGGAGCCTCGACGCTCGAGCCGCGAGAAGAAGCAGCCTAAGAGGTGGAGGGACTATACTGTGACTTAAACCCACTGTCCTAAGGTACTTCTACTATTGATTGGGATTTTTTTTGGGATACTATGTTATGGGGGGAGATGTGTAGTGTTTGGAGATTGGCAGCCCTGACGGGCAGTGTTGGGCCAGATAACCAAAAATATTATCTAGATAAAGATAAGATAACCACACCAAAAAATCATCTAGATAAAGATAATAGATAGCGAAATTGGAAATCATCTAGATAAAGATAACAGATAACCATTGTTATCTAGATAATAGATAACCAGATAACAAAGCAGGGTCATTCATACTTTCCTTGAATCTAACGAGTAGCTAGTGTATTGTCCAGTTTGTCCTATCATCTATGGTCTTATCCATGCATTGGTAAATTTATTTCTTATATGCTAGATTATCATTTCAATGGATGCACCATTAAATAAAATACACTTGGGATTAATTATCTATATGAAAACAGGCCAATCCGCTATATCTCGCAAGAGAAGAGTTTACAGGAAAGAAAATAACATACAAAACAGCCTGAGGGGCTGAGTAGGGGCCTACGAATACGATGCACATTTTCACTTGCTGATGATTTTTTTTTGTTTTCAACCTGTAAACTCTTCTCTTGCAAGTTCACTTGGGAATAAATTATCCAATTAATCCTTTACTTATAAAAAGTAAATGTTGGCCCTACTATTGCTGATGATTACTGTTATTAAATCTACCATTTGAGAACATTAGCGCTCCGGTGGATACCTAGGCCTACTCGGTGAAGATAAAAAAAAAATTTTGAAAGGATAATAGGTTGGCTATTTTATTAATCATAATGAAAGAACTAGGCTACAACTTAGGTCCAGTGTTACAATCAACCAATAATCTATTCAGAGAATTTTAAAAGCTATGGTTGCTGCCATTGTAAAAACAAATTATTCAAATAGTAAATAGTTATTAGTTGATTATAATACCAAACCTTACAAACATTTATTTTGAAACATTTTTATTTGCCTTTAAAATGAGTAAAGTTTCGAAATTAGAGTCGGATAAGCGACCCCTCCTAGGCACCATTATTTGCCCCCCACTGCTGAACAGCCGTTCAACTGGAGCAGACGATGGAAGGGTCGTGTTAAATTTTATGAACAGTTTTTTAACGTTAGGATATGATTCCAACATAGAAACTTTTTTGTTCTTGTCTTGAAGAAAGGAAAGAGCTTGCAACTCATTATCATTGGCACTGGAATTATGTACATCTCCTCTTGTATTGTCACCAACATTTAGTATTGCAAAAAAGTCTTCTTCACTCGCTGAGCTTTCTACCATGTCTTCATCATTCTCCTCACTGGTATCAGAAGCAGTTTTCTCACATTCTTGGATGAACAAAGCTTTGCACATAGCTTTGTCATTTTCTGGAATCCAGGTCATCTTAAATTGAGGATGTGTGATAGATGCCAAAATAAAAATTTTGCTTGTTGGGCTATGCAGGTTTATAATAGAATCAAAACGCCTTTCAAGATGTAAGAGAAGTGTTTTACGGAGGTCATCACAATGACTAAGATGGGTCATAAGAGACAGTTTTGTTTTCAGGACATGGAGCGCTGGTAAAATTGTCCCAAGAAAACAATGGTTTTCCCCCTGAAGAATATCTAATGTATTAGCTACTGGTTCCATTACTTTTATGTACTCTTCTAAGAAGGTTATATCTGCTTGCTTCAGACGTGGTAGTTTTAGTTTGTCGAACATAGGATTAAGTTGATCTTTGTGTGAAAGTAATTTCACAATGGCATCGTAGTGAGAATTCCACCTAGTCTTGTTGGGGACTGGAAATTTTGTATGACAACTGGTTTCAATTTCATCAGACGCATTTGTACTACGACTAAGCAAGTTCCACAAAGCAGATATTTTACCAAATGCAGAATTCTGACTTCGTTTGTATTGAGCGTCGGATACCTTTGCTGCATCAGAAGTTGCCAAAAGATTGAGAGTGTGAGAACAGCACCTCATCTGAGGTGGTAAATTCACCTCATCTCCATCTTCATCCGTGAATGCAATTTCACTTTCTTCGTCATTTTCGGCATCGCTGGGCTCAAGATTTAGACTAACAATATTGACAGTGATGTCAGTGCCGATGATGCCGTCACCACCGTCCTCATCATTATCAACTGGGCCCCCATCAATATCATCTTCAGCACTTTCATTTGTCAACACTGGTTGAGTCTCAATTGGTGGAAAACAACGGAAGGCTTTACCAAAATTAGACGCATTGTCAGTTACGATGTGGGAAACCTTGCTGCAATCAATGCCAAAATCTTTCTGAATTTTGAATATAGCCAGAGCTATATTTTTATAGTCGTGGCAATACTTGAACCTACGGCATGCAAGTGCAAGAGAAACTCGTTCTAATGTAACATTATCAATATAGTGAACTGTCATACCCAGATAACTCCTATTATGGCAAGACCATATGTCAGCAGTCATACAAATGAAGTGCTGCATACTTAACAATGCTATCATAGAAGTAACCATTCTTTCTTTTTTCTTTATTAAAAGGCCCATAAGTTTTTTTCTCCCAAGTACAGTGACTTGTGTGCCAGTTGAAAACACCTCAATCATTCGTCGAAATGCGGGTTTCTCGGTTGTAGATAGAGGTTTCATTTCCTCAATAATATAATCAATTATAGCTTCATCTGCATCAGACTGCGAAAGTCTTCTAGGCTTGGCAAAGATAGACCCATGCACTACTGCGAGTGCTGGAGTTTCTACGCAGAATCTTTTCCTAGAACCAGTGCCCACGACTTTAATGGAAGAACTAGCAGTCACCTTTCGTTTCATTTTGCCTTGTTGACGCTTTTTATCCAATGTCCCCTTGAGATTGGGGTGAACTCGCTGAAATAAAAATTGCTTTAGGCCTGGTTTTGTAGGATAACCTAATGATGCAGTTTGTAGCCTTCTAAATAGTCCTAAAAATATTAAAATAATATAGGCCTAGGTAATTTCTCAATTCTAAGAGAGGTGGAAGCCTAGCATTTTATTTATAATCTGAAAACCTGATCTGTAGTAAGCCTAGCTAGCTCTGTTGTTGTGGTAGACATAAATATGTTTGTAGGCCCTACTGGTAACATTGAAAATGAACACCGTGAATACTATTTCATTGATGTGAATGACATGTACCAAGCAAACGCAAGTTGTCATATCCAAGAAAAATTAGGCCTAGTGCATTTAAAGAAAAATGATCAGCCCTAGGGCTGGTATTCATATTGAAAATTGTATTTCTATTCGTGTAGGCCTAGGCCCAGGGCAAAAACTGGTTTTTAGCAATGGACACCTAACAATTTTTTATGTGCTTCGTTCCAAAGACGTATTTAAAATTTACATAAGGTAGGCCCTAATATTTAACGCCCCCGAGTGTAGGCCTTGACAACAAAGGCGGCTAAGCCCTAAGCCCTAGTTCCTAGACACTGGCAGGCCTTTGGCCCTACCCTAAACAAGAGCCGTCTGCCTGCAGAGACCTCTATAATACTGTAATAATAATCTAGTAAGTAAGTTAGCCAAAGACTTGGCCAATAAAAACATTGATCAATCAATGAATAAGCTGTGCCATTACAGTAGACCTACTTACATTTATGTGTGACGCAAAGTTGCCAGTGCTAGTCCGGGACCCATTTACAATTTTCTTCCCTGAACATGCAGTACACACAGCAGTGATCTTTTCTCCATCTTCAGATACTGTATCAACTACGAATAAGTCTCCGTCCAAGATTGCCGGCAGATTATGCTTGACGTACATTTCATTTTTATGCTGCTCATTATTAGAGTCAGCTGTAGGAGGCACTGAAGTTGACACTTGCGATTCTCCAATGCTTGTTTCTTGCAGCGTAATCGTAGGTTCAGGCCTACTCCTACTTGATGTTGTTTGCGATTGCTGCGGAGTCAAACCCTCATTTTCAACTTCATTTTCTTCCAATGCGAAATGATCTATATTTTCCATATCTTCTCGTCGTTGTCGTCTAGCTCTAGGACTGGACGGACGTGAAAAATACTTTCCTATACCTTGCGAGCGAGAGCCCATATTGCAAATAAAGCACAACACAAACAAGTCACAACACGAGATCATGCACGAGATATTTGTACAAATAGAATAGGCCTAAACACCCGTGTAACTTGGAAACAAATTTCACAAACCGTTTTTTTAGGGAAATGGAAGAAAACACAATCATGTCTTGGCTTGGTAGTTGGTAGAACTGTGCAAATATCGGAATGCGCTCCAAGCAGCAAACTTCTTCAGCGACTGCAACCCAACGCACTCTATCGTCGACCACGCGAAGCGCAACTCGCACGCGCGGAGTTCTAAACTTCAGTTGTCTAGCTTGTGTTACTAGACTATTTGCCTATTTGTGACTATGAGCTTTCCACTAGTCAAAAAGTAAATAACCATCCAATAATATTACTTATGTTTATTATCTGTTGAAAAAAGAAATTATCTAGATAACAGATAACCAAAAATATCATCTAGATAAAGATAATAGATAACCCTTTTCATTTTTATCTAGATAAAGATAATAGATAACCATTTCGTTATCTAGATGATTATCTAGATAACATTATCTAGATAATGCCCAACACTGCTGACGGGACACACGGAACTAGGGACCCGTGAGTGGATGTATGTATTAGAGTGATCGTAATAAACAATAGATTAACAGTAAAGTGTCTCTTGTGATTACCGGTACCTTACATATCCTACAGGGGGATGCCACCCTTTTTTGGGTAAAGCTCGAAGTAAGTGGCCGTTATCGCCGAAGTCGAAAAAGTTTGCAAACTACCTTAATATACGTTTTATCGGCCTACTCTTAAATTTTATTTGGTGGTGATATTTCTCGGGAAAATTTAGAGGTGGAAGATCCATATTGCCGAAGGCGAAACTTTTGGCAAATTTGCAACTAAAAAACGCCTAAAACAACGCCTAAACACGTTCACAATAACAATTGGATAGGAAATGAAAATTGGAGTCTCCCCCACATGTATCCGCCACTGGTTATAAAAATGGAGTTTATCAAAATATACATAACACATGTAAATGTAAGCTGCAGTCACGTTTTTTTCCTTCACATTCTAGGTAAAGGTTGGAACTTTCAAACTTGTGACATGATATTGCACGTGTGCTTGCGCTAACCTTCGTAGCGCATTACACTCCGAAATAAAGAGGTCAAGTGCTATCAGAGTCTGCATTCATTGTATTTATGCTCATGATAGCAGAAGACTAATAGCGCTCATACTGGTCGCGCGCTGGTTTTATTGCCCTCTTTGTCTCGCACTCAAGCTTCTTACCAATAGTTCTCTGCTCTCTCTTCTCTAAATTCTAAATGTAGACGTGAGAACATATAACTCCATCTTCATATTCTTTTTAAAATGGCTTAACTGAAAGAACTACCGAATGCTATCTTTTAATTATGTTACAATGTGAAATTATGAATACAAAACTCCCCCTTGTATTTATAATAAGTTCACAGAATGGATAGAATACATAACCGAACAACGCACACTCGAAATCATGTTACAGATACAAAGCATCGCACAACAAAATCGTATAAATCATCATTATCACGGCAAAAACCGCTATGAATGAATTTGGACTTGAACTGTTATACCAGTCGAATAGACTCTCGAAATCAAATTACACATTACACTGCTTCTATAGGTATACTGGTAGTATAAATTAAAAATTATGTGTCAATATATTTTTTCGCTATTGGAATAAGATCATCATTATAATTGCTTGCAGATTACTATTGTTATAGTATATTATTACAATCAATTTTTCAACATCAATTGTAATGCACACAGTTATTTAGTATGAATTCTATTTATAGTTTAGTAGTATATAAGTAGTTTAAGTAGTTAGTATAAGTAGTAGTAGTATAGTAGTAGTAGTAGTAGTAGTAGTAGTAGTAGTTAGTAGTAGTAGTAGTAGTAGTAGTAGTAGTTAGTAGTAGTTAGTAGTAGTTAGTAGTAGTAGTAGTTAGTAGTAGTAGTAGTAGTAGTAGTAGTAGTAGTAGTAGTAGTTTTTTTTTTTTTTTTTTTTTTTTTAATTTTTCTTTATTTGGAAAAAATACAAAATACAACAATTTCAGACTCCGCAAAACTACTTACGTAGCTTGTCTGCAGAGTCTCTTTAACAACAAAACATATACAAACAATATCTCTGACTCTCATTTTGTCGTGATACAATAAATTCAGATAACAAAAAAATGAAAAACATTCTAAAACTAAAGAGTAACACAATAGTATACAATATAAGAAACATTATACTACCATATAACCACCCCACCAAAGATTACATAACTTCAAAAACAAAAACAAAGACAAATCATAGACGATAATATTCATTCCCTTTTTATAATCCATTCTTTTATTTTCCTCTTCACCTCATTCATAGATTTTAATGATTTTAAATTGTCAGGTAAGGTATTTAAGTATTTAGGTACAATAATTTTTCTTTCCTGATCTCCATAAGTGTTGTATCTGGTTGCCGGTATTAAAAATCTATCTCTATTTCTTGTATCATATGTATGTTGCGTCACAGCTAAGTAATCTTTGTCGAAATAGTTATTCGTTAGTATCATATATTCATGTAGTTCATTTACAAACATTAAAAACCTACATTACCATTTATGTCATACTTGTGAGGATACATGATCTTAAAAATACGTTTCTGAATGTTAACAATATCTTGCACATATGTACCGGATGTAGCACCCATGCTAGTAAGCCATACCTAATTATAGACTCTACAAGAGCGTGATAGACAACTTTTAAAACACCCTTTGACATATTGCTTTAGAGTTTTAATACTATACAAAGCTGATCTAAGCCGATTACATAATTTCTCAATATGAAAACTCCATTTGAAATTGTGATCTATTATGACACCTAAATACGTAAATTCTGTTACGTTTTCTAGGTATCTTTTACACATACAATTATCATTTATTGACAGTAATCCCCTTCTATGATTTGCATGCAAACAGGCGTTTTCATGAAACACAATTTCTATTTTCTGATGGGACATAAAGGGAGTGTGTATATAGATCACTTTGGTTTTCTTAAAATTAATTGTTAGACCATTATCGTGAGCCCATCTCAACAAATTTATAAAATCACGCTGCAATAGCTTTTTAGCAATTTCTAGATTTTTGTGAACTATCACCAGCGCTGTATCGTCAGCGTACAAAAATGCAAAGCAATTCTTTACTTCCTTTAACATGTCATTCACATAAATGAGGTAAAGCAAAGGGCCCAGAATAGATCCCTGTGGAACTCCTGACGTGATTTCAACATTTTTGCTTAGAACATTATTGACTTTAACAGCCATGCATCTGTTTGAAAGATAATCTTGAAACCAGTCTAATGATGGCCCCGATATTCCCACTATATCTAAAGCATGCAATAATCGTTTGTGCAACAACGTGTCGAAAGCTTTGCTGAAATCTATAAAAATTGTTAAAACATTAAGGTTGTTGTTTAACGCCCCCTTTACAATATCTGCGAAGTCGTCAAGCAGTTTCCCTGTACTTTTCCCTTTTTGGTACCCATAGTAGTAGTAGTAGTAGTAGTAGTAGTAGTCGTAGTCGTAGTAGTAGTAGTAGTAGTAGTAGTAGTAGTAGTAGTAGTAGTAGTAGTAGTAGTAGTAGTAGTAGTAGTAGTAGTAGTAGTAGTAGAGTAGTAGTAGTATAGTAGTAGTAGTAGTAGTAGTAGTAGTAGTAGTAGTAGTAGTAGTAGTAGTAGTAGTAGTAGTAGTTAGTAGTTAGTAGTAGTAGCAGTTTAATAATAGTTTAATTAGCATAATTAATTAGTATTATTAATATTATCAGTATGTAGATACTTACATATCTATTATAAAATACCTATGTATCACATGTTGTAGAGGTTGGCTATGGTCAAATGGGCTTTATAGCCCTATGTAGCCCACCTTTAAGTCAATAAATATCAAATATCAAATATCTTATTCCTCGACTCGGGCATTGGTAACAGATTAGGACCTGGTATCTTCGGCAGTAGTGAGCACGGCCTCACAGGCTGTCTTTCTCAAACGCGCACTATCAACTTGTCTCAAACGAAACACGGAGTGGATCATCGTAACACGCACGGAAAAAATGAAAAAATCATCTTTCAAACTAATCATTTGTGTGATGATTTGAGTGAGCCATGTGTTGAGTACCCGGAACATTCCCCTTCTTTCCTCTACCTAAGGCCTCCCTAGCCTATCATAGTCTAGGCTTTAGAGTGGAACATTATGGTCTTACAGTTGACGCGCCCTTATACTAACTAAACTCAAAACCCTATTATATATATCTATATAATTATTATCAAACTTAAATGCAAATGTTCCCGGATACTCAAGACATGACTCGCTCTCTCGTCTGACAACGACTTTGGCGTTTTCCTAGTCTAGTTTTCTAAGGCGCCATTATACCCGAAAAGTGGAAGATCTAGGTTCATAGCCCCGGTTGGGAAATATTTTTTAATTTATGGATTGTGTTTAAAAAATTATAAAATATGTTTTGAAATGCATACAATACTATGGAAAACATAGCCAGTACGAAATACGAGTAAAGATTGCAAGGTTTACTCAATGTCCCAGGGGAATTTAGGGGAACCTTGAGCATGCAAGATTCGATATACCTTGGTCACTGCATAAAATCACGGCCTGACAAAAATTATTCGATAAAAATGATTTCTCCAAGAACAAAAGCTTTGTTGTTAAAATGAAACCTATACACATTTCAAACCTATTAGTGAGGCAGCTTAGCATGAAAACATTTACACGCCGGACAAAAGCACCAAATTTTAACTCCGTGCTACTTAGGCCCATAGCTTTCAATTTTGATAGGAACAGCTTTCCGGCAGCCATCTTGAAATTTACAGCGGCCATCTTGAAATATAAGCATTTTACCAATATCTCGACTTCTAAACCACATAGGATCACAATATTGGTGTGTAAGTATATATTTTTGGGGTTAGGGAATACAAATAGACTATTGCTAACCAAATCCCCTGGCGGCCATCTTGAATTTTACAGCGGCCATCTTGAAATATAAGCATACTAGGTACCAATATCTCGGCTTCTAAAGCACTTAAGATCACAATATTGGTGTGTAAGAAGATATTTTAAATAAATAAATTGTATTTAGAGTCTACCCACTCAGTTGTAAATATATATATCCAGTTATATATATAATTTCGGGGTCAAGGAATACAAATTGACTACTTTTAAATGCATTAGATGATTTATTCATTCACAATAGCATACACATTCTAAATTCATACAAAAATTCACACACTTTTATACATTCTGTTAATATGTTACATGGAGTATTTTTAATATGATAATACCATGATGTTTGCCACTTATAAAAGATGCCATTGCTCACGCCGTATTAAAACATTGACATCCGCACAGTTCCGTACAATTCCAGCCTGCCTCTTTGCATGCACATCGACCACCACATCCACTTTGGCTCTTAGAGTCACATTTCACCAATTCGCTACATGCCTTTGATGAAAACAGGTAACATGTTCCATACAACAACCCATGATACATGGTCTCCATTCAGTGTCCAGCCCCAACCTTCTGGATCAGGAGCATTCTGTACACTGTGCTCACTGGTGCACCATACTCCTGCCTGGTATGCAGTGCTGCAGTAGTGCGTCCCTAGTTGGGGGAAGTTTCTCCACTGTCTTACTCTTCTGGCAAAACATCTCCTTCCTGGCTTCATGCACATGTTCAACGTCCACTGGTCTTATCATACAAGATAACGGTGAAGCGTTCTAGGAGTTTGATAAGTTTAATCTTCATTCTCAAGTGTTGTGTAAAGGTGAAGTGATATGTATGTAAAATCATGTGTCAAATCAGGATAGCAATTCCATGCATCCCAGGCAGACTTCTTACCTCGTCCGAAAATGCAGATGTAGTAACACATCCCGTGAAACTGTGGAAGACAGGAATGGCCAGGGATTTCTCTCTACCCAGCTTCTCGTAGATAGCATTAAGTGATGATAAGTGAAAGTTTTGCCTGTACCAAAAGCAACCCAAATCTTCACATCTTGACACAAAGTCAACAGGACGGTGATGGAATTTGCCATGGAGGATCACCACTACATCTAGGTTAACAGTATGCACCATACAGTTAGTACATCCATTCTGAAGTCCATCCTGTAAGTGGATGAGCAGCCGGGTGTCTGCTTCCTCGTGATCACATGTTGGCATGCATCTATCTGTTCCCCGGAGAATAACCGAGGCTCCAGAGGTCACAAATCACAATGTTTACTCCCGAATTGACTATTTACCAACAACAAACACCAACAGTGAGCACGATTCCGTGAATTTGACAACCACGACAAACATGCATGAAGCAATCTCTCTACACGGGCGCCACCGTCGCCGTTACCAATAAAGAAAAATCCGCTAGGGGAAAGAAGAACAAAAGACTTTTTCTGGCGCCAATTTAAAAATATTATAATCTGTTCAGTAACAAATAGAAACGAAAACAAAATCAAATATAAATTAATCGCGTCACAACAAAACACTAATGGCAGTTTTTCTAAATGTTATTTCGTTGTCCGTGGCCACAAACTGCTAGAGTTCGGCCTACTTGGAAGTAAAAAGTACATCGGTATACTACCTAGCGTGTTAATTTTTAAATGAACGCAATAGTTTTGTCCGTAATGAAGTTTCATTTTGGTTTCATTCTTGGACGTATCTCTTCCCACCAGAATATACATGGGGTGGAGCGGCTTGACAGAAATAATATGTTCATAGCACAGATTCTGTTACAAAAGTTATTATTTATATAATTTTATTTTTTATTATTTGTCAATTAATAATATCATTCGTATTCCTTGACCCCGAAAATATATACTTACACAACAAGTTTGTGATCTTAAGTGGTTTAGAAGACGAGGTATTCAGAAAAATGCTTGTATTTCAAGATGGCCGCTGTCAAATTCAAGATGTCCGCCGGTGGATCTGGTGAGCAATAGTCTATTTATATTTTCTGACCCCAAAAATATCGACTTACACACCAATATTGTGATCCTAAGTGGTTTAGAAGCCGAGATATTGGTAAAATGCTTAAATTTCAAGATGGCCGCTGTCAAATTCAAAATGGCCGCCAAAAAAGCTGATTCCTATCAAAAATTAAAAGCTATGGGCCTAAGTAGCACGTGGTTAAAATTTGGTGCTTTTGTCCGGCGTGTAAACATTCACCTCAAATTTGACGTTAAGCTGCCCCACTATATTTTTGAATTTATTATTTCGTGTAGGTTTAAATCGCAATGGATTTTGATAATTTTTTTTAGTGTTTCTCAGTTACCAGGTCACGGATGTTTCTTTAAAATTTTAGCTCAATCTATTTGGCCGCTCGGCCGTATGAGACAGGACAGATAGACAGACAGACATTTATCATTTAACATTTAACAATTAACAGTTAACATTTAACATTTAACATTTAATATTTAACATTTAACATTTAACATTTAACAGACGCATTAGTCACGACGAAGACTCGATCGAGTGGCGTTATAAATCCCTATTCGCTTCGCTCACTAGTCTAATTACCATAAGTCGCCTGGTTTTTCTAAGGGATTTACTGTATTTTGTTCATCAATGCTGTGCCTCGAAGAAACATTATTAGTTAGTTAGTTATTAGGGGTTTTAAAGGGCACACAACACTAAGGGCCGGTATTATAATGTCCCGATAGTGTTCCCTCTAAAGTTTATCTTCTAGATTGCTCTATTTGGTGTATTATGAGTGGCCGATAGCACTAACCTCCAGATAAAATTTAGTTAGCGGGAGGATTTTTTATCTCCTGGTTTAGGTGGCAGATAGCTACTGTCGGGTGGATCATAACCACACTTTTAATTTCAAAATGGATTCCAATCTTTTTGACAGTTAGCAGTAGTAACTCTGATGATTGATTATGTGGTTCTTGACACGGTCAAATTACATGAATAAATTATTCTAATCCTTAAAGAGTATTTCTAGACAGAAAACAGCAAACTTTCATTAAACTATGCTTTAGGTAAACTGCAACTTATGTAGTGGAAATACACAACAATATCATTGCTCACTTTGGAGTAGGGGTTAGCAAGAAGTCTTTTGGAGTGAAAGGTTGCGAGTTCAAATCTCGTTCAATTTTTATAAACTTTTTTGCAATTTTTTACCTAATATTTCACGTTTGCTGACCACTTTACTGTATGTTGGTACAGAAATTTTTAGTTAAAATGTTTATTTTCTGGTACAAAACATTCTATTTGAGTTCATTGCTAGCAGGTTGGAGTCCATATCACACCCATTCCTCTCAAAATAAAAGGCACAATAGGGTTTAAAAATTAATAGGTTTCAACGATCTGAAATATTTGTTTAGGCCTCCGACCAGTCCATACATAACCCCTCGCCTACTCATAAGTAGGCTATGACCTGGGATAAAGGCTGTCTTGAACTTGGGAGATGTGAATTGAAAGGCGGAAGAACAATAATTGCAAATTACCGGCGGTGGTGGCTCTAGCGTGTAGCTGTGTCAGGAGGTCACGGGTCCGAATCCCACCACTGTCAATCCTGACTGAAAGTTTTCTTGACATTCGTTTTCCAATTTCTCTAAACCCTAATAACCTATCTGAATAGTGTCGCACCGGGTAACAACGATGTGGGACCCCAAAAACGGCCTTCATTAGTCATTACAACAAATTTATTTTTGAAATGTAACTTGAGCATGGTGCAGATATAGTTGCTAAATAGCAGCAGCAGCAAGCAATACTTTTGTACCATGCTCATTGTATAATTCCAAAAAAATATTAGGCCAACTTTGAATTTTTTTATTATTGAATACTATTTGAAATCATGTGTGTTGGTTTGTGACAACCTTCTACAGAGTACTTTGTAATTGCACCAAAACTTTTCAAATTACCCGCCATTGGTAACAACACGAGATCACTGCTATCTATATGGCATGTGAAACAGTATAAAATACATCTAGGAGACAGTGAAATCAACAACAAAGGTGTACCAACTCCCCGCTTACTATCGGGAGGTATTTAGCGGCAAGTTGTTCCTCATAATACGTCTTCATAGTTTATCTGGAGGATAGCACTATCCCCCAGATAGCTAAACCCTTACTTTTAGCGGGACATTATAATACCGGCCCTAAGGTTATCAGTGCCCGTATTCTCTTATATAATGGCATGTTATAGAAACATTATTAACAGAACATTTAACACAATCACTATCGCCCCCTTCAAGTATCGCTTTTAGGCCCTAAAGTAACTGTTGATGCCTGCTAAGATAAATAACAGTCGGGAATCTGTGCGGTACGAAGCGACTTTCGACTTTTTGAGTTCAGTACCCTGGCGTGACTGTGTTGATGTAAAGAAAACAATTAATTTGTGATGGGAGCACGAACAAGTTTGAGAGGATTTTTTTAAGCTTTGATAATTACGTGTCCGTCGTTTGGACATTTTACCATTGTCTTTGTCTGTTTCTTCTCTTCAAGGTTATCATATTTTTATTCGGACTAATCGTATTTCATAAAAAAAAACAATGATTTTCGTTATAGAGTTGGACGAGATCATAGTGACCCCATTTTAATAAACCGTTGCGTGGATCAAACTTTTTTATTAATTAAAAACAACGTTTCGGAAATGATAAGTTTTTTCGTCATTGGGTCATTTAACAAACAAAAATCAAAGTAATTATCATAAACATATCAAAACAAACAACGACAAGAGCTAAGATAGATTAAGTTTGAACAACATTATTACCCTTTGAAGTTAACAAAATAATCAAGGTGTTAATATGTTATCCACTTAACAATTTTCTACAAAATGGATGGTGGATCCACTATTTACATCCATCCGTTTGATCGTAACTATAACGTTTTTGATTGGCACAATAAAGAAGGTTTTAGCCAGCTTTGTGTATGATGCATGGTCCTGAGAATATTTGTTATTATCGCGAGAGATTGCTTTGTGGGGGGGGGGGGGGGGGGGGGGGAGGAGGCATCTGTAGACTAATTTATTGCGTTTATCAGCAAGTCATACTTCCAAAACACAGCGTACCACGTTTTTCTAGAAAAGCACTAACAAAATAGAGGAATATGTTTAAAAAGTGATGTGGACAGAGGGCATGCCCATGCAAATACTGCTTGTACGGGATTTAATTTTCTTTCGTGAATGTAGGCAGGCCTCTTTTGATTGATTGGATGAGCGTAGCGAGCGTAGCGAAGATTCCATTTCACTACACTGGAGAAAAAAATCCGGAATGTTTTTATTTTCTTTCTTTCTTTTTTTTTTGTATTTTTTTCTGTTTGTTAATACGATTCCGGCTAAACCGATACTCCGATTGCGATGAAATTTTATGAAGGTCTTCGAAATCTCTGAACTAAGAACTGCCACGTTTTTGAGCACAATCGAAAAATTATTTATCATGAATATCGCAATTTTACGATTTTTTTTTCAATTTTTTAAAAATTTCTTCGACTTACAACACCTACATGCTTTGTCCGATTGTAATGATTTTTTCACAGAACCTTAATTTCATGAATTGATATATTCATGTGAAATTTGAGCGTTATCAAAAAACATTTTTTACGAAAATCGCAATTTTACGACTTTTTTCGATTTTTAAAGTTTCTTTGGCTTTTAACACCTACATGCTTTATCCTATTGTAATGATTTTTTCACAGAACCTTAATTTTATAAATTAATATATTCGTGTAAAATTTGTGCGCAATCGAATAATTATTTCTTATGAAAATTTCAATATTACGATTTTTTCCTTTTTAAAATTGCGATTAGTTAAAAAAAAATTTAAGTTAATTTTTTTTTAATTTAATTTAATTTTTAAAAAATCTTCAATTTAGTAATAATTTTTTCACAAAACAACAGAAAATCCGCATAGCACATGGCAGCTCGATGCACCAATTACGCTCATCCAACAACGCGGCGGGACTTAAGCGTTTTCCTAGTTATTTCAGGGTGTAGTTGCCACAATGTTTTCACTATTTGTATATGATTGTAGTAACACTATTATACACCAGTAATAAAAAATATAACTACCAAATGTGCCGACTCCAAAGTTCAGTTGGTTGCAGCATTAATTCCGATCGCCCGGAGAGATGAAGCCGGCGATCTATCCCCACTCCCCAGTGGATACAATTACATATGTTTAAGTTACTATATTAAAGTCTAAAACTCATGGGATTTCAGATTGATTAAACAGTCGATGATTAAATTAAACACAAAATGATTCCAACTCGCAACCATATTTAATTTTAAAACTGCCATGCGCATAACAAACCGAGTATGTTGTGACGTGGATCCTCCAGCTCGCGCAAGAAGAAACGCGCATATAGAACAATGATACGGGTTTCTTTGAATAATTATAATGTTCACGAGCTTCTACTTTGAATTCCCCCCGCCTGAATTACACCTCTTACTTCCCAATTCACTTCCACACCTATCGAGTCCGTGGGCATCTATTATCACAAAATGCTGACTGAGATTTTCTCGCTCGCTCTGAGATTGTCTCCGTGGTCAGCTCTCGGTGCTTAGTCTCTCCTCGCCACGTTTCCTTAGTTTTGTGTGCTTTCTCTCAAAACTCTTGCCTCTCTCTGGGCAAATTCACGTGTGTGTTTTATTTACATATAATAACAATACTCTGACAAGTGTTAGCTTTACAATAGTGCATCACTCCACGTTGTGCTACACACCCAGTGGCATAGTGCTACACACCCAGTGGCATAGTGCTACACACCCAGTGGCATAGTGCTACACACCCAGTGGCATAGTGCTACACACCCAGTGGCATAGTGCCCCCCGTCCGCGTTTGCCTACCGCCTCGTCGTCTGCCCACGTCCAACCACACGCCTAACCAAGTAAGTGATTAATAGCTCTGTTCACGGCACTATCCTTCGTGTCATATCCAACCTATTTCACATATTTCTTCTCTACATACAGTCCAATTCTATCGAGCTAAACTGCTCCTTTACCTAGTGAAGTTTAGGACTGAGGACTCTCACGCTTTTACTTCTAGGCCGCATCCTCGCCCTTGCGCCTACATAAAATTTGTCAAGTATCATACTCACAAATATTGCGATAAATTTATAAAAGAAAATAATATGGTTTTACATCATCCGTGAAGCGTGAACCATAATATGAACAGTCAGAAGTGATCGACGACCGTTGCAAATCATACTATAATTTAGCATTGCATTCCATCGAACTTATAGGCTCGTTTATAATTATGCTATGTACGTTTCTCATTATGCTTGTTACAAAAATACTAATCTGTTGATTCAAGCCAAACCATACATACCACAATATGTTTTACTGTTGCCGTGTTCTATAGCAAAAACGTATTATGCATTGTGTGGTGTTCTGCATTAGTTAACAGTTTCACTTTGTGGCCAATCAAATTGCTTTTCGAATATAAATAACCTTCATGTCACTCAAAAGGGTCTAATGGCTTAAAATGTCTAAAATAGCGGTAAAACATTCAATCGTAGTTCAGTAGTTAAGCGTAAACTACACACAGGATAAAAACAAATTAAAGATAAATTTTAACTTTTTACATTTTTCATTTTTTCATTTTTTATTATAAAGCTCAAAGTGAAGATGAATTTTAAAAATATTCTTTAAGTTTGCCATTTTTTAAAAGGCCATATAAGATACAAATCGGCTGAACTGAATGGCTGAACTGCGGGGACACTGCATCGCGCCAATATTCTAGCTACTTCTGTGCAACCTTAGTGATATGGCTGAACTGCGGGGACACTGCATCGCGCCGATATTATAGCTACTTCTGTGCAACCTTAGTGATATGACTGAACTGCGGGGACACTGCATCGCGCCGATATTATAGCTACTTCTGTGCAACCTTAGTGATATGGCTGAACTGTGGGGACACTGCATCGCGCCGATATTATAGCTACTTCTGTGCAACCTTAGTGATATGGCTGAACTGCGGTGACACTGCATCGCGCCGATATTATAGCTACTTCTGTGCAACCTAAATGATATGACTGAACTGTTTGTGAACTGCACGTCAAGGTACCCCCAAATTCCGCTCGTAGAGTGAGTAAACCTTGCAATATTTTCACGTATTTCGTCCTGGCTATGTTTACTATAGTAGGCCCTATTGCCACAGATGATGGACTACACTGCGTTATATGCATTTCAAAACATGTTTAATTATTTTTGAAATACAATCTAGAAATTACAAAATCTTTCCCGACCAGGGGATTGAACCCACTTCTTTCACATTTCGGCTACAAGGGCGCCTTAGCCAACTAGACTAGGGAAACGCCAAAGTCGTACTAAGACGAGTGAGCGAGTCATGTGGTGAGTACCCGGGAACATTTGCATTTAAGTTTGATAATTATATTCGTATAAATAATAATTTTTTAAAGTTAAGTTGGTATACGGAGACGGGCGCGTCAACTGTAAGGTCATAATGCGCCTCTCTAGCCTATGATAGGCTAGGTAGGCCTAAGGTATGGGGAAGAAAAGTAATGTTATCGGGTACTCAACACATGGCTCACTCACTCATTTAACAACGACTTTGGCGTTTCCCTAGTATTATGATTATAACTTATGATGCATGATTTTTTATAATTTGTGAATTTTGATTTTTATGATTCATGATTTATTTACGATTTACGATTTACGATTTACGATTTACGATTTATGATGTATGATAATATGAAAACGAAAGAGCAAAGACGTTCGTTTTTTTAAATTGGGTTTAAAATTCATTTGACACCATTCTTGGTGTTTAATATTACACAGAATATCCATAAGTGAACGACAACTCCCTATTAACAACACGGGTGTTCTCTACTAACACCACCTAGGTCCAGAACATCGGCGTACCAGAATGTTTTTTTAAAATCAATCTGTTTCGTTGTGGAATCTTCTGCCAAGTGATTTAAAAAGTGATAGATGTTTCAACATGGGTATTAAGAGGTTTTTTAATTTGCAATGTGATTTTAGATTTTTTCGTTGATGTGGAAGTGTTATTTATGTGTTGTATTAATTTTAGGTTGTGTTTATTTGATATGTATAATTTTAACATGATACGACGTCTTTTACTATGTGGGGATTTTGTGTACCAAGGGTAACAGGTACGAAAGTACTACGGGGCAAATGCACTTTCTGTTGCTCTTGCATTCAACTATTTTCTTTTATAAAAATGGCATGCCAAGTCTGTTAAATGATACGGAAAAAAAGAATGCAAAATATTAATAAAATTTAAAAAAAAATTACAAGTCACCATTCTGTTTACACACCGCTGTTCATTGACTAATTGGATGAGCGTAGCGAGCGTAGCGAGCGAAGCGAAGATTCCATTTCACTACACTGGAGAAAAAAATCCGGAATGTTTTTTTTTTTTCTTTTTTTTCTGTATTATTGTGTGTTTGTCAGCACGATTCCGGCTAAACCGATACTCCAATTGCAATGAAATTTTCTGGAGACCTTTGAAATCTCTGAACCACGTTTTTGAGCGCAATCAAAAAATTATTTTTCATTAAAATCGCAATTTTACGATTTTTTTCGATTTTTTAAAAATTTCTTCGACATATAACACCTACATGCTTTATCAGATTTTAATGAGTTTTTCACAGAACCATAACTTTATGAATTTATATATTTGTGTGAAATTTATAGTGCCATCGAAAAATTATTTCTCATGAAAATCGAAATTTTACGGGTTTTTTCTTTTTTTAAACAATTCTTTGACTTATAACACCTACATGCTTTAACCGATTGTAATAATTTTTTCACAAAACCTTAATTTTATGAATTAATATATTCGTGTGAAATTTGAGCGCAATCAAATAATTATTTCTTATAAAAATCGCAATTTTACGATTTTTTTCTTTTTTTAAATTACGATTAATTAAAAAAATTAAAAATTTAAAGTTTATTTTTTATTTAATTTAAATAAATTTAAAAAAAATCTTCAATTTAGTAACGATTTTTTCACAGAACAACAGAAAATCCGCATAACACATGGCAGCTCAATGCACCAATTACGCTCATCCAACAACGCGGCGGGACTTAAGCGTTTTCCTAGTTTAAACATCAGGTATATTACAACAAGCAAAACATCCACTTAAACGGAATATTAATTAAGTATGCATTGATAAAACTCGTTGGTTGTGACACTACCAGTTAAGGTTTTTTGCAGAGAAATGGTGGAAAAAATAATGTGCCTTTGTTTGTTGCGATTAACAAATCCATTAATATGAGACGTTAAGCAATATCCAATCATTTAATCAATTAACAAATCAACATAACACCACTTAATATTTAAGTGAGACTAATCAAATGAACAGCTGACTTAATCATTGCTCGATTAGTTCTCGTGACTATTACGAACCAGTCAATAAATGATGTGTTTGTCAACTATAAACAGTCAATTATGCCAAATATTTGTTATTTTAACAGGAATGTGAATATCTGCCCAAAATTGAGAGGGAGGTTCTTCATCACCAGATTGAGGAATAATGATTCAAACATAAAATATACTTTACATTTATTTTTGTCCCATGTATGTTAAAAATGACTCATTGTCTGCATTCACTGACTAAGGAAATCCTCAAAAAAAAACTTCGGTCAGACTTGCCGTTCTCGTTGGGATTTGAACCTGATACCTCCCGAAAAAGAATCGCGCTCGTCGACCCAACACTTTCGGTTTGAAATTATCATAATTACAATGCCAAGATAATTTGCAATGGTCGCATAGAATGTATTCAATCTTAACCCCTTTCTGCACACATATATAAGAGATACAAGCTAGATGGTTGTCATATGATCTGGGTATCGCCACCAGGTCTAACTTATAACAGCTGTTAATTAAGCTATATCCAATATGTCTTTTGTTATAAGAGTTCTTTTTCTTCTCACCTTGGTGATTATGGCCGCTGAAGCTGGAGACATGCTTGGTTTCGGTCGGTGTCCGTACGTAAATGCTAAAGATTCCGTCAACAGAACACTGGTAAGTCACACTTCATTTACTCTTATTTGCTTGTTATTATTTATTTTCCTACCATGAGGCTTAGTAGGAAGTCTGGCAGAAAAGGACAATAAGACCGTTGAGTTTTATTCACTCAACGGTATGGCAGTATGCTCCAAACACAATGTGTCTGCCAGCCTCTACACAACAAATTATGAGTGTACAGAAGCAGTCATTTACAACATATAAGAAACAAATTTACCAAATATTCACGATTTATAATAGCAATATCCATCTTTTAACTTTTCGATCCCCTAATATCAGCATATTTTATTTTAAAGCTGATGCTTTTGAAGTATGAACGCAAGTCGCTAACAGAGCACACTTCAAGATTTAAAATAATTGTCCCCTACATTTTAAAAAATATTACTACTTACCTGTTTGGTGGCAGATTTACTCTCCGTTATTGAAATACTAGAAAAACGCTAAAGTCCCGCCGCGTTGATGGATGAGCGTTTTTTTTTGTAAGTTTTTTGTTTGCGTTTTTTGCGTTTGTTTGCACTTTTCCTTTGCAAGTTCTTTTTGAATGCATTGTTGGTGATTGTTGTCAAGTTTCTATTGTTACTTGTTAATTGGTATTATAAACCCAAAAAAACTCATATTAAAACCTTTATTTCTGTGGATTCTGGCTAACTTTTTCAACTTTTTCTTTCAAAAGGTACTACATCATCATAACCTTAATGTCCATGTGAAATCTGAACGTTGTAGCCCCACCCGTTTGGTCAGAATCGGTCCAATGACGAAAATATCGCACTAAAAATTGAAAAACTAATATAAAAACCTTTATTTCTATAGATTCTAGCTAACTTTTTCATTTTTTTCTTTCAAAAGATACTACATCACCATAATCTTAATGTCCATGTGAAATATGAACGTTGTAGCCCCACCTGTTTGGTCAGAATCGGCCCAAATGTAACGAAAATATCGCACTAAAAATCGAAAAAAATCGTAAAAGTACGATATTCATGAGAAATATTTCTTCGATTGTACCCAAAAGCAATACACCTCTAAGTTCAGAGAAAACGAAGGTCCCCTCAAAATTTCATCAAGATCGCTTATGCCGTTTGCCCGGAATCCTGCTAACAAACAGACAAAAATACAAAAAAAAAAAAAAAAAAACATTGGAGCTAAATTTTTTGGGGGTCAGTGAAATTGAAGTTTTCGCTTCGCTCGCTACGCTCATCCAATAAAATCATTATAAGGAAAAGTTCTCTCTTTGCGACATTAAAAAAAAACTTTTTTAGGGAAGCCTGTCCAGGGTGCGAGTTATGCCCCTCTTCAAGTGTCTAACTAGGTATGTTGCGGATACGATATTGTGAAGGGATGTCCGAGGGCTGTTTAAGAGGACTCAATCCCTTGCATTCGCATTAACGACTGAGGAAAACCTTGGAAAAACCCTTCAGTCAGGATTGCCGGTCTCGACGGGATTTGAACTCGGGACCCCCAAAACCAGAGCCAACACTGGCGACAATCACACATTCTTACTTGACATTAAGGTACAAAACCACAACCCGATAGTACGAACGATAGAGCTTCCAAGTGATCCAGTCTTATCCTCGTCATTCTGCGTCAGAGCCTAAATGCTGGAGCTCATCCAACAGCCAGTTGTTTTTTTGTTTACCATCTTACCAACATTTAAAGGTTCCTTCAAAATAAATGAACTGACACATTTTTTGGTAGAATCGAAGAAATATTTCGTATTTTATTCCAACTTTAATACGATACTTTTGACTTTAAGTACCTCTCTACGGACAAACTGCTACTCCATCAAAATGAGACTGTCAGGTGACTTTCGAAACCTTTGCACTAAGAATGGGATGAATTATGGTTAAACCTAAAAGTATAACAATTTTTAAATCTATGTTTATTTTTCACTCCGTTAGATCTATATAAACCTATTGGACAAACGGCTACAGCTGCCGTTGATGTAATTGATTAATTGATTGGTTTTGATGACATTTTGATAAGACATTCGAAATCTTTGATGATCTTAGAACGTGAGAACTTCAGTAATTTTTTAAAAATGAAAATAGTATGAATACGATTTTTTTCGAAAGTGGGTATGCAGGGAGACGATAGGTAACACGCTCACACATTAAGGCGTTTATAAAAAAAAAAACGTCAGCGAAGCTGCTAACAATGCATTTAAAAGTTTGTGACACACACAACCAATACCTTGAATCTTTGTTGGATGAGCGAAACGAAGACTTCAATTTCACTGACCCCCCAACAAATTTAGCTCGGGTGTTTTTTGTTGTCTGTTTGTTTGCACGCTACCGGGCAAACGGCGTATGCGATCTTGATGAAAATTGGAGGGGACTTTCGAAATCTTTGAACTTAGACGTGCCACGTTTTTGGGTACAATTGAAGAAATTTTTTTAATGAATATCGTACTTTTACGGGTTTTTTCGATTTTAAGTGCGATATTTTCGTGACATTTGGGCCGATTCTGATCAAACGGGTAAACAACGTTCATATTTCACATAGACATTAAGGTTTCGGTGATGTAGTACCTTTTTGAAAGAAAAAGTTGAAAAAGTTAGCCAGAATCCATAGAATAAAGGTTTTAAAATGAGTTTTTTGAGGTTTATAATAACAATTAACAAGTAGCAATAGAAACTTGACAACAATCACCTACAATGTATTCAAAAAGCACTTGCAAAGTAAAAGTGGTCCTACGCAAACTAAAATCTTACAAAAAACCTCATCCATCAACGCGGTGGGACTTAAGCGTTTTCCTAGTATATTAACATGATATATCTTGTAAAGTGGATCTAGATACAGGTTTATCAACAATAAAGGTACCCGTAAAACGAAAAGATTGATATCGGTCGAATTTTAAGTAAAAATGGGATTAACACAGCAAGCAACACTGTCTATTCACTGGCAATTTATTTTGCATATTCATATACTACCCCGGGTATTGTTTACCACTATTTCTATAACTTAAATTATAATATCTCCAACGAAAGAATGTAGATGCACGGCAGTGGTGCGGGTAGGATGAATGTGCGGTAAAAGGAATGTCGCTTTTGTGTATGAAAGAGATATATCTTTTACCAACGGAAGCAAAATTTATCTGTGATAGATCACAAAGTTCCTCCGTGTGCTAGATCCACGCTGAGCTAGCGTGAATAACCGACAGTGTTGGCTCGGGCCCTAAGCGCTCGACTCTGATTCGGGAGGTCCCGTTCGAATCCCGTCGAGACCGGCAATCGTGGCTGAAGGTTTTTTCCGAGGTTTTCCTCAGTCGTTAATGCGAATGCAAGGGATTGAGTCCTCTTAACAAGCCGTCGGACATCCATTCACAATTTCCTATCCGTACATACCTATAGTTTGTCTCATCATATCTAGGGCCCGGCGTTTTAGGGTTCAAAGAAACTAGGATGTCGCCTGCTCTATTATGAAAGGTTGTAAACCCGTCCGAATTTGACGGGAAGGATGGGCCTCTCCGTAACATCAAAGTACAATCACATCCGATGCAAGTTGGTTGCAACCTTCCGAGAATCAAAAACCACTTGTATGTAGGCCTGGGTTAAGTGGTTTACTCTTCTTGCTGCGCCTACATTACTAGGCCTATAATGCCGCGCAAGATCAACGTTTCAATTACACTCGATCCATCAGTACCATCCCCATACAGGAGGGCCAAGGTCGCACTGGATGTGACTGTACTTTACTGCTCTGCGGAGTCCACTTCAGCTGTCAACTGTGAAACGTTTACAATGCGACCACCATAGCCTGCGCTCTTTGAACCCACAAAACGCCGGGCTCAGGATATGATGAGACAAAGTGTAGTTCACCTGAAGAGGGGCTAATTGCACCCTATAAAAGGTTTCCCACGATTAAAATTTAAAAATTTTAGCGTGAATAGAGTTGATAAAGTTGTTATGTTGGGAAAACAATCTTGAGCCATATGCATTCTTTCGTTGGGACCACTACAATAGTGTTTGAGTACATATAGGAAATGTGATGTTTTCATCATCAAAATCATGATTTAGTAGGTAATTCTGACTAGTCAACTGACTTTAATGTTATAGGTCCAAAATGACTAGCATGAATTCATTATTGAATGAAACATGAAACAAACACCAAACAATGAAAAATTTCATCATGGAATTTCAAACAATGAAACACCCGAGCTAAATTTTTTGGGGGGTCGGTGAAATTGAAGTCTTCGCTTCGCTCATCCAACAATCGAACAAATATTTCTCATGAGTATCGTACTTTTACGATTTTTTCGATTTTAGTGCGATATTTTCGTGACGTTTTGGCCGATTCTGACCTAACGGGTGGGGCGACAACGTTCATATTTTACATGGACATCAAGGTTATGGTGATGTATAGTACCGTTAAAAAAAAATTAAAAAGTTAGCCAGAATTCATAGAAATATAGGTTTTAATATGAGTTTTTTGAGGTTTACTAGGAAAACGCTAAAGTCCCGCCGCGTTGATGGATGAGCTTTTATGTAAGTATTTAGTTTGCGTAGGACCACTTTTAAGCTGCAACAGACTAGTAGTGGAGTAAAGATGTCTAACTATAGTGCAAAATGTGATACCAGCGTAAAAATTTGCAATTATATAGATTTTGTAATAAGAAATTCGAAAATAACTGGCTCCACGATGGGGTCTAATTATGTGACAAGAATTTCAAAGTGTCAATAAATTAGTCATGTTTGGTATTATTTAAAAGCATTTTTCACCAACATAAATAAAAAAAATACATTGAAAAAATATATTGAAATATACATGTGTTATAGTTAAATATGTTGATTTTGCTGATTTTTTAGTTTTTGAACCAAAAGATCGACGTTAAAGTGAAATTTCTTCTAATTAATGATATCACAGTGTTCACAAAAGAGCTGGTTACTATAATTAATACATCATTTATTAATTTTCAATAATAGGAATTACAATATATTTAACACAAATTACAATATAGCGTAAAGATGTATAACTATGGTACAAAATATGATACCAACCTAAAAATTTAGCAATCTTAAAGGTTTGGTAATGAGAAATTCGAAAATAACTGGCTCCAAGTTCAGTGTTATATATTTAACTATTAATTGATTAATTAACATTAATTAGTTAATTTAGTCCTGAAATTTCAAAATGAAGAAAAATTTGTGGTGTTTGGTATCAATTGAAAGCATTTTATACCAACATTAAGAAAATAAATACATTGAAAAAATATATTGAAATATATACATGTTAAAGTTAAATATGTTGATTTTGTGATTTTTTAGTTTTTGAACCAAAAGATCAACTTTAAAGTAAAATTTCTTTAAACCAATGATATCACAGTGTTCACAAAAGAGCTGGTTACAATAATTAATACATCATTTTTCAATTTCCAATTTCTGTTATTACAATTTAAAAGTTACAGAAACCTGTTGTGTGACGTAGAAAAATGTACCATTTGACTTGTTTATCTCAATCTTAAAGATTTTTTAATAAGAATTTCGAAAATCACTGGCTCCAGGCTGAGTTTTGAGTATTTAACTTTAAATTGACGAATTCAATTAATTACTTAATTGTGTCCAAAAATTTCAAAGGGAAGAAAAATTAGTCATGTTTGGTATCAAATGAAAGCATTTGTCACCAACATTAAGACAAAAAATACATTGAAAAAATATATTGAAATATGTATATGTATATGTTATAGTTAAATATTGTGATTTTGCTGATTTTTTAGTTTTTGAGCCAAAAGATCGACGTTAAAGTAAAATTTCTTCCAACCAATGACATCACAGTGTTCACAAAAGAGCTGGTTACTATAATTATTACATCATTTATTAATTTTCAATGATAGGTAAATATTAAACACTCAACTTGGAGCCAGTTATTTTCGAATTTCTTTCTTTCTCATATTTTGTACCATAGCTAGACATCTTTACGCTATATTGTAATTTGTGTTAAATATACTGTAATTACTATCATTGAAAATTAATAAATGATGTATTAATTATAGTAACCAGCTCTTTTGTGAACACTGTGATATCATTGGTTGGAAGAATTTTTACTTTAACGTCGATCTTTTGGTTCAAAAACTAAAAAATCAGCAAAATCAACATATTTAACTATAACATATGTATATTTCAATATATTTTTTTATTTGTATTTTTTGTCTTAATGTTGGTGACAAATGCTTTCATTTGATACCAAACATGACTAATTTTTCTTCCCTTTGAAATTTTTGGACACAATTAAGTAATTAATTGAATTCATCAATTTAAAGTTAAATACTCAAAACTCAGCCTGGAGCCAGTGATTTTCGAAATTCTTATTAAAAAATCTTTAAGATTGAGATAAACAAGTCAAATGGTACATTTTTCTACGTCACACAACAGGTTTCTGTAACTTTTCAATTTAAGAAAATTTGTTAATTTCTGTGAAATATATTGTAATTACAGAAATTGAAAATTGAAAAATGATGTATTAATTATTGTAACCAGCTCTTTTGTGAACACTGTGATATCATTGGTTTAAAGAAATTCTTCTTAAAATTTGATCTTTTGGGTTAAAAACTAAAAAAACACAAAATCAACATATTTAACTATAACATATATATATTTCAATATATTTTTCAATGTACTTTGTATCTTAATGTTGGTGAAAAATGCTTTCAATTGATACCAAACACTACAAATTGTTCTTCATTTTGAAATTTCAGGACTAAATTAACTAATTAATGTTAATTAATCAATTAATAGTTAAATATTTAACACTCAACTTGGAGCCAGTTATTTTCAAATTTCTCATTACCAAAGCTTGAGGATTGTTAAATTTTTAGGTTGGTATCATATTTTGTACCGATAGTTAGGCATCTTTACGCTATATTGTAATTTGTAGTAGGTAAATATATTGTAATTACTATTATTGAAAATTAATAAATGATGTATTAATTATAGTAACCAGCTCTTTTGTGAGCACTGATATCATTGGTTAGAAGAAATTTCACTTTAACGTCGATCTTTTGGTTCAAAAACTAAAAAATCAGCAAAATCAACATATTTAACTATAACATATGTATATTTCAATATATTTTTTCAATGTATTTTTTTTATTTATGTTGGTGAAAAATGCTTTTAAATAATACCAAACATGACTAATTTATTGACACTTTGAAATTCTTGTAACATAATTAACTAATTAATGTTAATTAGTCAATTAATAGTTAAATAATTAGACCCCATCGTGGAGCCAGTTATTTTCGAATTTCTTATTACAAAATCTATATAATTGCAAATTTTTACGCTGGTATCACATTTTGCACTATAGTTGTGTTTTTGAAGACACCTTGATCGCACTAAAGGCGAGGCTCACTGCTGTGTGCGTGCATGTAGCAGTCAAAAGGTGCGGGTCGGCTGCACGCAAGTTGTACTATATTCATTAGAAATATTTATTCGATTGCCTCCAGAATCATATAATATCGAACTTTAGTGATTTTATACGTTCCCACAAAGTTTCGTCAAGATCGGAGTAGCCGTTTGCCCGGACACGGACCAAATATCTTGAAAATATTGCATTAAAAATTGGGGAAAATAGTAAAAGTACGATATTCATTACAAATATTTGTTCGATTGCCCCCAAAATCATATCATATCTAACTTTAGTGATTTCAAGAGTTCCCATAAAGTTTCATTAAGATCGGAGTAGCCGTTTGCCCGGCCGCGGACCAAATATCAAGAAAATATCGCATTACAAATTGAAAAAAATCGTAAAAGTACGATATTCATGAGAAATAATTCTTCGAATGTACCCAAAAACGTGGCAGGTCTAAGTTCAGAGATTTCGAAGGTCCCCTTCAATTTTCATCAAGATCGCATATGCCGTTTGCCCGGAATCGTGCGAACAAACAGACAGAAAAACAAACAAAAAAACAAAAAAAAAAACAAAAAAAAACATTGGAGCTAAATTTTTTGAGGGGTCAGTGAAATTTAAGTCTTCGCTTCGCTCATCCAATAATAACAATTAACAAGTACAATAGAAACTTGACAACAATCACCTACAATGCATTCAAAAAGCACTTGCAAGGAAAAGTGGTCCTACGCAAACTAAAAACTTACAAAAAAGCTCATCCATCAACGCGGCGGGACTTAAGCGTTTTCCTAATTAAATGATACAAAGAGCTGGTTTAGAGGTTGAGCCCTGAATCATATCGATATAAGGTGGTTTCAATGAGATCGTAATGTGTCATTTGAAACTAAAATAAAAACTTATGTTAAAATAAGCGACTGTGCTATGATTTTTAGCCGCCGAGGGGCATTGTAAATTGGGTATAAAACAGTGGGTTTTTTAAGCGGAATCCGCTTGGTCAAGTTTGGAATAGAGTTATCATGCATATTGATTGTTATTAAAAGTGGTTGATTTTCCTCCTGAAGGAGGTGCAGAGCGTGTTTAGGTATTTTGTAACCGTAAAAGTATGATTTCTATGAGAAATATTCAATCCTTCGATTGTGCCTAAAATCATTACGTAACTAAGCTAGGTGATTCAAACGTTCCCATAATGTTTTTTTATTAATATCGGAGTAGCCGTTTGCTCGATAGCGGGCCAAATATCACGAAAATATTGCACGAAAAATCGGAAAAAATCGTAAAAGTTTGATATTCATGAGAAATATTTCTTTAATTGTACCAAAAAACTTGGCAGATCAAAATTCAAGCATTTGGAAGGTCCCCTTGAATTTTCATCAAAATCGCATATGCCGAACAAACAAAAACACACCCCGGCTATTTGTCTCGGGATAAGTGAGATTGAAGTCATCGCTTCGCTGATCCAATTACCTGGATATTCCACGATTTTTATAATAGAGTGGTTTTCCATTTTGTTAATTATTATTTTCATCAACCAATGAAGTTTTTTAGAAGCTTTGTAGTTGTAGGTAAGACTAGATGGGAGTGAATAGCCTACGGAATGAGGATATCCGAGATCAAGTAGGCGAGAGGAACTCCGCCCCCTGACGTCACGACTCAAACATGTGCTCAAAGATGGCCGTACTGTGGGACGATTTTAACTGACAGCCTTACTGTATTGTATTGTATTGTATTTTATTTGCAGCTGTTAGATTACATTGGTGATGCCGTAACAATTACGGGCATCGTAACATAGGCATTGTCAAGTTTTTTAAGAGAATATACATTGAGTTATACTTACAGGCTAGGTATAAACTAAGATATTATATACATACTATATACATCTGTAGGCTATTGTGACTTGTCCTGCTTAACTAATCCGTTAACATTAGTACATTCATTTATTTGGCAGCAATATGCCTAAATGTTACCTACTTTTATGTATTTACAATTTCATACATCTTAACATTTCTATTCACTACATAGCTACAAGGGTATGCTCATGCTAAGCTGCTTTCTTGAAGTCATCTATATTGTACAAACATTTTTCTATTAGGTAACTTCTCAATTTTCTTTGAAATATTACCAGGTTTGTGACATTTTTTATTTCATCTGGCAGGTAGTTGAATAGCATTTTTCCTGCATAAACAGGAGCTTTGTATATAATCTTTAATTTAGTAGTTATCATAATATGTAGGTTGTCCTTGTTTCTTGTATTATACTGATGAGTATCAGAGTTTTTCAAAAATGTGTCATGATGGTGTTCACACACATGGTTGCATAAATGTATTTGGATGGGACAGTATAAGGATATCTAGTGATTTAAAATATTCTTTACATGAGTCGGTTGTTCTAATATACCGTATTGCTTTCTTTTGAAGCTTGAAAATTTTGAGAGTGTTTTTCTTGCTGCTATTTCCCCAGATGAGTATGCCATAATTTATATATGATTCAATAAGTGCATGGTATGCAGATTTTAGTAAACTCATGTTGCAGTATTGTTTTAGTTGTTTTATCACAAATATACCTGAACTGCCTTCTTTGCAATGAACTCAACGTGGTCATTCTATGTAAGGTTTTCATCTATGTATAACCCCAATATTTTTGTTACCCTTACCTGCTCCAATCCGTGTTCTCCTATAAATATGTCAACTTCACTACTGCGTTTATTACCTGGGCTGAAGACCATTATGTTTGTTTTACTAGAGTTGACTTTAAGACAATTGCTTTCAAATTGTTGCACTACATTATTTGTTTCAACAAAAGTATCAACCTCAAGGCCCTCAATTGTCGTATGAGACATGCTTAGAGTTGAGTCGTCTGCAAAGAGAGTCAGCTCCCCCTTTAACACTCTCTCTGGAATATCATTGATACTGATATTAAAGAACAGTGGACCATTTACGGAACCCTGTGGTACCCCATGCTCCATGACCTGTATTCTAGATTTATAAGTTTGGATTTGACCCTGCCCGTTTTCCTGTTTGATTTCCACATATTGTTTTCTATTTGATAGGTATGACTGAACCCATTTCAGTGCTACTCCCCTAATGTCGTAGCATTCTAGTTTTTTTTATGAGCATGGTATGGTTCACACAATCAAATGCCTTAGATAAATCCATAAATACTGCCATTGTTTTGTTGTTATTGTCAATGCTTTTGATTGTGTTTATTTATAAAGTTGGCTGCTGCAGTTATTGTTGACCTTTTTTCCCGAAAGCCATGTTGCTGATTTGAGATCAGGTTCCATGATTCCAAAAACTTAGTAATTCTCCTGTTAAAGGCCATTTCAAAAATCTTTGAGAAAGCTGGTAGCAATGCAATTGGTACCACACTAAAGACTGGATTGCTGGATTGAAATGGTTCAATATTGTGTTGTTTCACGATGTTCGTCAAGAGCTAAAATAGGAGGGGTGTCTTTACACTCGTTTCCGAAGGATATCAAGTTAAGAAATAAGACGTGGGAAGTTAAAATCAGATAGATAAGAAATGTTTTACGAAAACATGTGATACCATGCTTGTAGGCCTATAATGTTCTTTGCACTTCGTGGATTCCGATTACAAGCAAATTCCTCATGGCAAACTTAGGCCCTAAGTGTTTGCGAGATGGAGCCCTGCCCATGTGTTTACCCATTTTTTTATTTTCCGGACTGGCCAACTATCTTCATTCTAAACTTAATGCTTGTAGTAGGCAGGCTAATGAGTAGACCTGTTTGACGCGGCCTTATAATTCTGCACAAGAGAGAGGCCTATAAGCACTTGACAGGCTACTTTTGTTCAGGTGTAGGGTCTAGACCTAGCTAGAATAGAATATAGAATGTTGCTTTATTTCCATTAAGTATTGCATGCATAGTTAGTTTTATGTTTACATAACACAGTTGACCCCTAAGATAATAAAAATTGGCCTAGATCTAGTAGTTAGTAGGGTTGGCCTATATGGAAAGGAAAATAACACCTAGGCCTAGCCTCTGCTTATTGGTAGGTTAAAACTAACTGTATGTCCTTGATTTTGCTTTTATGGTAGGCCTAGGTCTGAAGATTCCAAGGTTAAAGGCCTAAACTGTGTATAAACTATAAAGAGGGGTACATTTCTAGGCCTAAATCTTAACAAAGAGGTGTGTCTAGTCCAAGCCGTGTAGGCCTAGGATTAGAACCTAGGCCTCCGCCTACCCCTAGAAACAAACCCAGGCCTACTTTTTATGATATGATCTTGTGAACTGAGGAATAATAAATTATGTTGGCCTAAACCTGAGACTAAACTTTAAAAAATGCTTTCTAGAGTAAATGCTTTGGGTTCATAATCATTCTAAACCCAAAGGTATAGGGACTATGATGACCACCGTTTTCCGAAGTCCACACATCCTCTAGGACATAACATAGGACAAAACAACAGCCTTCCCTAAAAAGCAGCTGGCTTCCTTCTTGATCTACATAGTCTTTGGCTAAGCCCATTCTAAAAAATAACATATTTTTCAAGGATTTTTTCCACCCGTACGGGCGTAAAAACACGTTGAAGTCCATTGCGCCAACCACACTTAGGTTGCAGCTTGTCCCACAGTTCGCGGCGCTATCTGTTGGATTTTTCGGAACTAGCTAAGCCCCGCCTTTGACTAGTTGTCCATTGGTGAGAGAAGATTAAAGTGGTTCGGATATTTGTCAAAAGAATGGAAAGAACGAGATTACCGAGTAGGATGATTGAATAGAAAATTCCAGGTCGGAGCCCAAGGGGCAGACCACGACAACAATGGCAGAATAGTGTGAGAAAGGATGTAGAACAGCGAGGAGGAGACTGGAATGTGGTGGAAGGAGAGGAATGGTGGCAGAACAGAAGGAGATGGAGAGGCCTATCTTAAATGCTAACTGAACGCAGAGTTGGACGTGGCAACAGATAATAATGATTTGCTGTATCTTCAAATGCCAACTTGTCGCTCACATTTCTATGTCTTTCAGCTATCTGGCTACGCTGTCTGGGTTGAGCAACGAAAGTATTATCGACCGTTCACAAATGACCGCTGTTCCTTGATGGTTATTGACCATACTCTAAATAATGGCAATCTCAGGGTGTTCTACGGAGTAAGGAACAAATGGTAAGTCGCTAATAATCAATATAATGGCAATCTCAGGGTGTTCTACGGAGTAAGGAACAAATGGTAAGTCGCTAATAATCAATATAATGGAAACAGTTCCAGAATCTCTCAGCGACTTTTAATAAGTAATTATCAATTGCCTTAATTTCCTTTGTTTCCTTTTCACTTAATGAAACGAGCATTTTTCAGTGGATATGTATCGTTAGGCACTTTGTGTCTGCACTCTTGCAGGAAGTGATAATGCATGCTTTTGTATACAACACCTCCATTTTAATAGCACTAGGAAAACGCTTAAGTCCCGCCGCGTTGTTGGATGAGCGAATATGTTGCATTGAGCTGCCATGTGTTACGCGGATTTTCTGTTGTTCTGTGTAAAAATCATTACTTAGTCGAAGATTTTTTTAAATTTAATTAAATTAAATAAAAAATAAACTTAATTTTTTTAATCGTAATTTTTTAAAGAAAAAGTACGTAAAATTGCAATTTTCATAAGAAATAATTATTCGATTGCGCTAAAATTTAACACGAATATGTTAATTCATGAAATTAAGGTTGTGTAAAAAAATCATTACAATAGGATTGGTAGGTGTTATAAGTCAAAGAATTGTTTTAAAAAAGAAAAAAAACGTAAAATTGCGATTTTAATGAGAAATAATTTTTTGATTACGCTCAAATTTCACAGGAATATCTTATTTCATAAAATTAAGGTTCTGTGAAAAAATCATTAGAATCGGATAAAGCATGTAGGTGTTATAAGTCGAAGAAATCGAAAAAAAATCGTAAAATTGCGTTTTTTATGAGAAAAAATTTCCCGATTGCGCTCAAAAACGTGGCAGTTCTAAGTTCAGAGATTTCGAAGGCCTCCATAAAATTTCATCGCAATCGGAGTATTGGTTTAGCCGGAATCGTGTTAACAAACACACAATAATACAAACAGAAAAAAAAGAGAAGAAAAAAAAACATTCCGGATTTTTTTCTCCAGTGTAGTGAAATGGAATCTTCGTTTCGCTCATCCAATAAAAAAAAGAATGGGAGGGAATTATAGACAGGTAAATGTTATCCCCCCCCAAATACAAAAAAATGTAAAAAAAAAAAAAAAACGGAGGCCAAGCTCTCCTTCAAAAGTCTTCGGCTGTGAATGCTGAGATATATAGAAGTTTAGACAAGCATTTCATTCTTTCTCCCTAGATTCGCATAGTAAAGAAGTAAGATCATTTCGCCTGTTGACGAGCGCCAAGCCAACCATTTTCGTGGTAAAAAAAGTAAAAATTTTAAACTCAAAATCATAAAAAAATTACTTTTCCTTTGAAGTTCACATAACTAGGAAAACGCTTAAGTCCCGCCGCGTTGTTGGATGAGCGTATATGGTGCATTGAGATGCCATGTGTTACGCGGATTTTCTGTTGTTCTGTAAAAAAATCATTACTAAGTCGAAGATTTTTTTTAATTAAATTAAATTATATAAAAAATTAACTTAATTTTTATAATTAAATTAAATAAAATAAAAAATTAACTTAATTGTTTTAATTAATCGTAATTTTTTAAAAAGAAAAAAATCTTAAAATTGCAATTTGCATAAGAAAAATAAATATTCGATTGCGCTCAAACTAAACACGAATATCTAAATTCATAAAATTAAGGTTCTGTGAAAAAATCATTACAATCGGATAAAGCATGTAGGTGTTATAAGTCGAAGAAATTAAAAAAAAAAAAAAAAAAACGTAAAATTGCGTTTTTTATGAGAAAAAATTTCCCGATTGCGCTCAAAAACGTGGCAGTTCTAAGTTCAGAGATTTCAAAGGTCTTTATAAAATTTCTTTCCATTCGGAGTATCGGTTTAGCCGGAATCGTGTTAACAAACACACAAAAATAAATAAAAAAAAAAAAACATTCCGGATTTTTTTCTCCAGTGTAGTGAAATGGAATCTTCGCTTCGCTCATCCAATTAAATTAAATTAAATAAAAAATTAACTTAATGTTTATACTTAAAGTAAATAAATAAAAAAAAATTAACTTAATTGTTTTAATTAATCGTAATTTTTTAAAAAGAAAAAAATCGTAAAATTGCAATTTGCATAAGAAATAATTATTCGATTGCGCTCAAATTTAACACGAATATATTAATTCATAAAATTAAGGTTCTGTAAAAAAATCATTACAATAGGATAAAGCATGTAGGTGTTATAAGTCAAAGAATTGTTTTTAAAAAGAAAAAAAAAAAAAAAAAATGATTTTCATGAGAATAAATTTTTCGATTACGCTCAAATTTCACACGAATATCTTAATTCATTGGATGAGCGTAGCGAGCGTAGCGAGCGAAGCGAAGATTCCATTTCACTACACTGGAGAAAAAAATCCGGAATGTTTTTTTTTTTTCTTCTTTCTTTTTTTTTGTATTTTTGTTAACATGATTTCGGCTAAACTGATACTCCGCTTGGGATGAAATTTGATGGATACCTTCGAAATCTCTGAACTTAGAACTGCCACGTTTTTGAGCGCGATCGGGAATTTTGTTCTCATCAAAATCGCATTTTACGATTTTTTTCGATTTTTAAAACAATTCTTCGACTTATCACACCTACATGCTTTATCCGATTTTAATGATTTTTTCACAGAACCTTAATTTTAAGAATTAATATATTCGTGTAAAATTTGATCGTATTTGAAAAATTATTTCTCATGAAAATCAAAATTTTACGGTTTTTTTCTTTTTTAAAACAATTCTTTGACTTATAACACCTACATGCTTTATCCTATTGTAATGATTTTTTCACAGAACCTTAATTTTATGAATTAATATATTCTTGTTAAATTTGAGCGCAATCGAATAATTATTTCTTATGCAAATTGCAATTTTACGATTTTTTTCTTTAAAAAAAATTACGATAAATTAATACAATTAAGTTAATTTTTATTTTATTTAATTCAATTATAAAAATTAAGTTAATTTTTTATTTAAATGAATTTAATTAAAAAAAATCTTCGACTAAGTAATGATTTTTTCACAGAACAACAGAAAATCCGCGTAACACATGGCATCTCAATGCACCATATACGCTCATCCAACAACGCGGCGGGACTTAAGCGTTTTCCTAGTAAAATTAAGGTTCTGTGAAAAAATCATTACAATCGGATAAAGCATGTAGGTGTTATAAGTCGAAGAATTTTTTTTTAAATCGAAAAAAATATCGTAAAATTGCGTTTTTTATGTGAAAAAATTTCCCGATTGCGCTCAAAAACGTGGCAGTTCTAAGTTCAGAGATTTCGAAGGTCTCCATAAAATTTCATTGCAATCGGAGTATCGGTTTAGCCGGAATCGTGTTAACAAACACACAACAATACAGAAAGAAAAAAAAAAAAAACATTCCTGATTTTTTTCTCCAGTGTAGTGAATTGGAATCTTCGCTTCGCTCGCTTCGCTCGCTACGCTCATCCAATGAACAAAAAACTGAACTGAACAAAGATACAAAAACTCCAATCAATAAAACTCATTTATTAATGAATTTTAAAAAACTATTCAAAATTAGCATTCTATACCCGTATCCAACCTCAGCTCTCAGCCAACTACTTGATTTTCACTTAAAGGTTTAATATTATTACAAAATTAATTTGATTTCAATCTACAATTAATAATTTAAAAAAATCCACCAAATAGTATTGAATTAAAAATACTACAACAAATACACGATACCTAATCACTACCATCTGCCTGTGGATCCAGTTCCTATTCAGACTTAACTCCTAAGTGGCTGCCATCATAAATCCTCCAAGGAGGTTCACCAATATATTGTGACATATTTGTGTGAGTCGCACGGTGACGTATTGCAGCGATCGCATTTGTATTGGTTATTGCCTGGCGCATCGAAGAGAGATGTGTCATATAGGAGGCCGTTGAACTAGATTATGATGACGTACGATCAGCTGTTGCGTGGTATCTAACTGGAACACTGCCAGTACGTTGTGAGACGATGTGCAGAGCACATCTCAACACAGTTCATTGCGAGAAGGCATCCAGCTACCCTGCTATCCACAATGAAGAAACTCGTAAGCTAAGCTATAGTTACACTCATAGTCATTGGTTGACTCTGGTTGTCAGATTGGGAAAACCACACCTGGATTCACGTCTCGGTAGGCCAACCTTAGTCGCACTTGTAGACCACTTTAGCCCCTGATTTTATGATTGTTTGTAATTTCTGTTTGATTCTTCTCTTTATTTGGTGCTTAAGACTGTATTTCAAGCTCGAGCCAACTTTTTAAAAAACCGCTCGATCGTCAAATCCAGCTATTTCACATACAGAACGTACCACTTTTTGACCTTTAATTTTCATCCCAAAAATCTGCATTTTTAGGAGTCTGTTAACAAAGAATGAGCGCGTGTCTCTATGAAAACCGATTTTGAAATTTCAAATAATTGTCTCTTACACAAAATTGGGAAATTACTATAAATTAACCGTTTGGTGTCATATTTACGGTCAGTTAACAAGAAAAGTGAGCAGTATTTGGAAAATGTGCCTTGATACCACCTATTTCATATTCTTACTTAATATTTTGGTGCAAATCACAACCCGATAGGTCAAACTATATAGAGCTTCCAAGTGATCCTGATTTACCTCTGCGTTCTGCGTCAAAGCCTGGTTTTCTAGAGTTTAGCCAACAGTCTTAATAACCTATTGAATGATAGTTGAGTCGACCTCCTATCCTGTTTGGTGCAAGGTTAGTTGAACTAGTAAAGAGTTCGAGGACCCGGACGCAGGGTGTTACTGGTAGGTTGGTGCACACCTACCGCAGCCAAGCGGGCGCCCCCAACCCTCTTGCATAGGAGCTATCCACAGCACCTACCGAGAATCAACACCTCACAAGAAATCGAGCGTCACAAAATTATATAATCAATCCAGAAATTAAAAAATCCATCCCAGAGGGGTATCGAACACCGGTCTCCCGATTGCCGGTCGAGTGCTTTACCCCTAAGCTACCGAGACGGTTAACTTTCATAGCATCTGGATTGTTGGTGCATTGTAGATCTGAATAGATTGGAACGGTACTGCAACGCAGTGGCGGCTTGAACCCCTGAAAACTCCCGGGGCCAACTTTATAGTATTACACCCACCCACCACGCATGGGCGCCGCAGGAATTTTGGCAGGAGGGCATACATCACAATCTGTACTTTCGTTGGGCAAGCACAGGGGTTTGGGGGCAGAGCCCCCCGACAATAGCGCCGCAGGCGAAAATTTTGAAATCAGGTTTTTAGAATGCGTTTGGGTGGGTTTTAGAAAAAAGTAGTGGGCTGAATACAATACCAAAATTATGTAATTTGTGTGCAGTCGATACTCAAACTAGAAACCCACCAAAAGGAATCTTAAAGGAACCTTCAAAATAATTTACCCCCTTTTTTTGTCCTTTAGTCAAAAGCTTCAGATTCCCAACAATGAGTTTGGCGGTTATTAGTTTTTTTGATTACTGAGATAATTTGACTTTACCCCACCTCACATCTTCCTTTTCGCAAGCCTTTTATTGTGACTGTGACGATCAAAATTCGCATTATTCCATGGTGTGGTATTCTTTTCAAACTCAAGACGAACTATTGCAGTAAAAGACACAATAAGCTACTCATTTCGCAGAAATTGCCAACCATTAAATTTAACATACGTTCATCAGTAAAGAAATCGATTGTACAAGTTTAATCATAATCCAGACATCAAATAGGGCAAATTAGCACTTCTGCTGGCTCGTGGCCATGAAGGGGGGGAGGGGCAACTGCCCCCCTTGCCCTCTCCTGCGGTGCCCATGCACCCACGTGATGGCGACATATTTTTTGCTATAGTGCCCCAAACTAGGTGGCCTACACACACTTTTTCAGGAGAGCCCTTAAATATGCCGTGGCAAACAGCTAAGCATACCCACCGGCAGGGCGTCTACAGAAATCTTGTCCGGGACGGCAAAAATCCCAACTTGTACCTTCGCGGAAAAATTAGGGGGGTTTGGGGGGCCTGCCCCCCAACAACTGCGCCGCAGGCGAATTTTTTTTATCAGGTTTTTAGAGTGCATTTGGTGCGTTTTAGAAAAAAGTAGGGGGCTAAATGCAACCCCAAAAATATTTATTTTTTTTTTGCGGGCCCAAAACGGGACATTAACCAAAGTTTTCGGGGACGTTGTTTACCCTTCCCCCAAATTTTTAAAATATTAATATAATAAAAATGAAACAAAAATTTTTCTAATTCACAAACAAAACTATTTTTTTAACTAATTATCATATAAAAATAGAGGGGAGTTGATTTAGGAAACCTATCCCTTTTTTTTAATGTCATCAAAGTATCAATACTGGATCCCTAAAAAAGAAATTGGGTCGGACACTTCTTGGTAAGAAAAGCATTAAAAAAATGAGGGGCCCAACCGGGCCCGGGGGCGTAAAATTTATCTAAATTTTTTTTGGGGCTTTGTCCTTAAATTTTTTTATTATAATTAGTGGGGTTGCCTTACGATTTTTTTAAATATTTTTAGGGGTTTTTGAAATTTTTCTATTTTTTAATGTTTTCATTATTTTAATTCATTTTCTTCCCCGAAAAAGGGCGCTAAAAAAAAACCCATTGTTTCCATTTTTTCTTGTGTCTCTTCACCTACGCCAGTTTGGTTCAACTTTAAACATTGGTGGGGTTTTCTTTATTAATTCCCCATAACAGTGACACCCTTTTTCAAAATTGCCGCGTGTTTTCTTTTATCCTCTTTTTCAAAAAAAAAAAAACCTTTTTTCCTCAAAAATTTTCTTTTTTTTTTGTTCCCCCCCCCCCCCCAAACCCCCCCCAAAGGCTACTGGAGGGGGGGGGGCCGGGCTACCTTGCTCCCGGGTGGGGGGGGGCGCTCTTTTTGGGAAAGGGGGCCCTTGCCCTTTTGTCCCTCGTTTGGGGGTTTTTAAAAAAAATTTTGGGCTGGAAAAAACCGAAAAAATAGGCCCTACCCCAAGGGTTTAAAATTTGGGGCCAGGGTCCTGGCCCCCCTCCTCCCCACCCCCCGGGCGGACACCCATACCCCCCCGGAAACCACGGAAAAAGTGGTTACAAAAAAAAATATTAGAGCTTGGTGGCCCCCCGGGGGCGCTTTTGGGTTTACTTTGTTCTTTTTCATTTTTTTTGGCACGATCTTTTGAGCGCGCTTTTAAAACCATAAAATAATTACTTCCCATCTGAACGAGTTTTGGTTGTTGGGAAAAGTTTTCATAAAAGGGGCATATCTATTAATTTTTTAATACTCATATTTGCAGCAAACACTCAATGTTTAATGGGCCTACTTATTTTTACGTCCACACACGACCGTCCACCCCCCACCCACCCCTCCATCCACCCTGACCTGACCCCCCACCACCTATTTCTCGCGGGGCCATGGCCCCGAATTTGTTGGTCAGGCCGCCACTGCTGCAACGATTCTGCAGCCTTTGAACTCCCCATCTTACTCGATTTATAAGTCTTTACCTAACGCGGGTATGGCGGGGTTTATTTCACAATTTTTTTATGGGGAAACACTCCCGTGGGTGTAATTAATTTTACAGAAATAAATAAATCCAGAACGAATATGGTTACATCAAAAATAATATAAAATATATATATATATTATATTATATATATATATTATATATATTTTAAAGTCCTCGGTTTTTGGGTTTTAAATGCCACTATATTCTCTTTGGGGCCGACGTTTCGATGAGATTTCACCCATCATTTCGGGGCCAATACACTTAAAAATTAAAAACGAAACAAAATAACTATTGTAAATACAAAAAAAAAACCTGGAGAAAAAAACAACAAAATTAACAAAAAAAATCTTTGGGGCACACATACGATGTTTTATTACAATTCCAAGAAAGTCATTGCAAAGCTTGTCTTTGCAAAAAAAAACAAAAAAAGTACACATGTCCCTCTTTAATTTTTTTTCGTCATGGATTTTGTCACTCTACGCCTTTTTATTTCTTGTCGTCATCTGCATATTAACTGGGGCTTTGTTTTCTCTCTCCGTTTTTTTTTGTATTTATCAATAGTTATGTAGTTTTCTTTTTAAAATTTTTTAAAATTTTATTGGCCCCGAAATGATGGGGGAAATCTCATCGAACGTCGGCCCAACGAAATTACGTGACATTGAAACCGAAAAAACCGAGTACATTAATACATCGGCCACGAAAACCTCCAAAACACACCACACACCCCCAACACACCACACAACACCACATATATTTATGATAAAAACCAAAGGGTCTTGGGTAAAACCGCGTCGGGAAAAAAGATGAAACCCGGCAGAACCTGGGGGGTCCACCCACTTTTCCCTCTGTACCCACTCAGACTTTTTTAAGGTTGACTGTGCTCACGGAGGTTGGGTCACAGTGGGTTTTAAGCACGAGCGCCCCCCTTATATACCTCGGCTGAATGCGGGGCGGCGAGTTATATAGAAATGGTGGGGGCGGGGATGTCATATCGGAAAAAAAAAAAAAAAATAATATATTTATATAAGGGGGCGCTGCGTGCTTGCCAACCCGTTATCCAACCTCCTAGAGTCAAGTCAACCTTAAAATGTCTGACTTACAGACGAAACGTCGGGACGCCCAGGTTCTGCCCCGGGTTTATCTTATTTTCGACGCGGTTTTTTCCCAAGATCCCTTTTTTTTATCCTATGACGGGCCCGAAAACCTACAACAAAACCATCACACGCCTCTATGGGGGGGACTTTAAACCTGACTGACGATTTAGTTTTTACGAAGAAAGAAAGCTAATGGTTGTGCAACTTACGTTCCTGCTTCATTGCAGAGATAAAATTTGTTC